>PVIY010007438.1:0-82079 GCA_004026745.1 Myrmecophaga tridactyla | reverse complement strand
TGGGTTGAAGCTGTTATGTATCCCAGAAAAGGCCATGTTCTTTTAACCCATTCCTGTGGGTGTAGACCTATTGTAGGTGGGAGCTGTTGGTTAGGTTATTTCAGTTGAGATGTGACCCACTCCATTTAAGGTGGGTCTTAATCCCTTTACTGAAGTAAAAGGATTAAGGATAAAAAGGATAAAAGACTGAAAAAGCCCAAAGACGCTAAGAGATGAAACCAAGAGAAGCTCACAGAAAAAGCCCCAAAGAAACTAAGAGGAAGCCACTGAAACCAAAAGCTGTAAGCAATGAAACCTGGGAGAGAAGGACCAGCAGATGCAGCCACATGCCCTCCCATATGGAGACATCCTGGATGCCAGTGGCCTTTCTTTAGAGAAGATATCATTAATGTCTTTTTTTTTTTAATGATACATAACCACATACAAACACAAACATTCTTGCCATATGATCATTCCATTCTTGTTATATAATCAATAACTCACAATATCATCACATAGTTGTACATTCATCATCATGATCATTTCTTAGAAGATTTGCATCAATTGATGTCTTAATTGGGAATTTTCATGGCCTTAGAACTGTAAATTTGTAAGCTAATAAATCCCCATTGTTAAAAGCCAGTCCATTTCTGGTATATTGTATTTCATCAGCTTCAGCAAACCAAAACACCTACTCTTTCTCATCCCACCAAGAACTTCAAGGGTGCCATGCACCAAGGCTGTGCTCTCTATAACTTTAACCTTCCAGAGCCTCTATTTCTTCTGATATATGGGAGCAATAACTCCTACCTCACTTGGCTGAAATGAGGGGTAAATTAGACAACATATTTTAGGGTGCTTTAGAAACAGTAAATGACTGTGAACATTTAAGAAATTACTGTTTGCATTATTTTGTTGGAGTTGGGCTCGTTCCTGGACCTGGCATCTGTTTTGACTTTCCCAGTTCCTGTTTCTTGCTCAGTCTCCATTTTCTTGTAGCCACCCACTATTCTGGCACTGACAGCGTAAGGACAGAAGATGACTTCCAGGGGGGTTGAATGTAAAAGGAAAGGAACTGGAGAATACCCAGCAGCCCTCCCTGGTTCTACATCTCAGGGAAGACCCCACCACCTTTCCAAGACAGGCAGACTCCAAACTTAGGCAGTATCTATTCTCCACTTATCTACTAGTATATAACAAACCACTCCAAAACTTAAGGTCGTTAAGCAACAATTTATTAACTCTCATGGTTCTCAGGGCTCACTGGGACTCTCATGGGTTGAAGTCAGAGGACAGCTAGGGCTGGAATTACCTGAAGGCTTGATGGGACTGAATATTCAAGATGGCTTTTGTTACTCACATGCCTGGTATCTGAGTTGGAAGGGCTGGAACAGATGGTGATTGGCCAGGCACTTCTCTCTCTCTCTCCATGCAGCCTCTCTCCATGGCTGCCTTGGGCTTTCTCATAGCATGGTGATCTCTGTCTAGGTGGACTTTTTCATGGTAGATGGCTTCTCCCAGAGTGAGAGTTCCAAGGGATCAAACTGGAAACTGCATAGCTTCTTCTGACTTGGCCTAGGATGTCATTAAGTGCCACTTCTGTTGTATTTCTTTGGTTATATAGGGCCAGCCCAGATTCAGTGTGGGAAGGGACTAAACAAGGACATGGATGCCAGAAGGTATGGTTCACTGGGGAGTCATCTTTGGAAACTAACTGGCACAATCCTAGTCAAGTGAGTGGAACACTGCTTTGTGTAACCATCTCAGAGATCAAGGCCTGGGAGGGGAAGGGAGAGAGGTGGTAGTGAAGGAAACAGCAGCTAGGACCCCTGGTCCTCCAACCCTCGCTTCAGCCCCAATACTTTCCAACGTTATTGAATATTTTGGACTTTTGCAAAAACTTTAATTCAACAGCATTAATCACTAGGGAAATATAAAATAAAACCACAATGAGATATTACCACATAAGCATTAGAATGGTTAAAGCAATAATTTAAAAGAACCTGACATTACCAAGTGCTGACAAGAATGAGACCAGCTGGAACTTGCAAATATTGCTGGTGGGAATGCAAAATGGTGCAGCCACTTTAGAAACACTCTGGCAATTTCTTACACAATTAAAATTATACACTTACCATATGACCCAGCAATTCCTTTCTCAGGTATTTACCCAAGAAAAACGGAAAGATATATCTACACAAATGTTCCTAGCAGCTTTATTCATAATAGCTCCAAGTTGAAAAAGAAGAACTCCAAATGGCCATCCACTGGTGAATAAATAAATCGGTTCAATGGGAGTACTGACACACACCACTACATGGATGAATCTCGAAACCATTATGCTGAGGCAAAGAGACCAAGGTTACATACTATCTTCCATCGTGACATTCTGGAATAGGCAAAACTATGGAGTCATAAAGCAAATCACTGGTTGCCAGTGGCTGGCGCAGGGGTGAAAGGATAAACTACAATGGGGCAAGAGAAGTTGTGGGGTGATGGAAATGTTCTATAACTCGATGGTAGTACTGGTTAAGCGACTGTACACATTTGTCAAAACTCATCAACTTGTATACCTAAACAGGGCTGAATTTTATTGAATATAAATCATGCACTTCCAAGGCAAACAATTGAAAATCACTACCACAGACCCCCTTGCCTCCCTCAGCTCCCTTCATGCCTGTCAGTCACCGAGCCCTTCCCGGGGCGGCTTCCGGCCTCCATCGCACCTGCGCACTACGCACCAGCCGTCCCGTCGCGCCCCGCCCCTTCCCACGCGCAGTTCCTTGCACAGGCGCTAGTGTGCTCCCCACTTACTGCTTGAGTAGCTCATATTTATGCTTCAGGCTTCCAGCGAGATCTCATTTTCCCAAATAAAGGGTCGCCCGTCTCCCACCATCCTAAATTACTTTTTACTTGCAGATAACGCATTGTGCGTTTAAGCTCCAAAAAGATACAGGATAGGGAAAATGTCTTTTTCCACCTCACACAGAATTAGCACTTAGTTTGTTGAGTGAATCAATAAACGTTGGGACGATGTCAACATCTTCCTCTATACGGCTTTATATTGCAGATATTGGTTTTGCACAAGCGTGTACTACTTTTTTGCACTCTCATTTATTTGTAAACTACTTGTTAAACTTTGAAAGATTCAAAAGTGCATAGAGGAGGCGGTGCGACGGTGGCTCTGTGGCAGAATTCTTGCCTGCCATGCTGGAAACCCAGATTCAATTCCCAGTGCCTGCCCATGCAAAACAAAACAAAACAAAACAAAACAACAAATGTAAAAGAAAAAATGAAAGTCATACATACACTGAGATTTTAAAATAATACAAAGATATTCCTTTCTCTATTGGTAGATTGAAATTTCACTCATTCTTTTTAATAGTTATGTAATATTCCAGAGTATGGCTATATCATTTTAAAAAGCTTTTTTGTGGTAACATATATACAGCATTAATTTTCCCATCTTAAAATCTTCAAGTACACAATACAGAAGCATTAATTACATTCACAATGTGATGTTCCCATCACCAGCAGGCATTACTAAAATCTTTTCATGATCCCAAACAGAAGTCTGCACCCACCAAGCATCCTCCACCCCCACCCTTGCTGGCTGCATCACTTTTAAATATTATTTAATCGCTCATGGGCATTCAGGGATCCCTCCTCCCCATCGTTTCCTAATTTGACTGCTGCATTATACGTCGGCACACATATGTGAGGATTTCTGGGAAATGGTATTCTGGAAATGGAAGTGTTAGGAAAGAGGGCATGTGTGTTTTAGATGTAGACAGTATCTATCCTATTGCTTTCCAAAAATATTTATGCAAATACATATTGTTGTCACAGTGTGTTCACACTTTCACCAACACTGGATAGCATCAATGTTTCCATTTTCTCCACTCAGATGAAAATTCTCTTTCTCCATGTTAACCTACATTCTGTGTATTATTACTGATATGGTGCATATTTTCATAAATTTATTAGCTACACATATATATCTTTTACCATGAATTCCTGGTATTAACCTTTGCCCGTTTTTATAGGGCTATATATTTTTGCCTTATTGATTTTTAGGAACTCCTTATTTATGTATGATATGGAAATAATCAGTTTGAAAGTTATAAATAACTTTTGGGGTGATGGATAAATTCATTCTTGATTGTGGTGATGATTTCACAGGTGTATGCTTATGTCAAAACTCATCAAATTATACGCTTTAAATATATGCAGTTTATTGTATGTCAATCATACCTCAATAAAGCTGTTTTTAAAAAATTATTTAATTTATAACTGATATTTTCTCCCAATTCTTTTCCTTCAAGCTTTGTATTTTGTCTCATAGAAGTTTTTTATTTATATGTCAATTGTTTATGTTCTGGAGTTATCTTAGCTGTGTGACTTAGGCAATTTACCTAACTTCTCAGTGCGTCAGTTTTCTTACGAAAATGCAGGTAGTATTTATACACAGGGTTGTGAGGATCAAGTGAATTAATACACATTAAAAGATTCTTAGAATGGTACCCCATACAGGACTCTATACAAAAAATATTAACTACTACATTGTTTGGGATCTCACATTTTACTTAGGAAAACCTTCTCCATCTCAATATTATAAGAATGGTCTTCCTTATTTTCTTCTAATGCTTATGGAGTTTTTAATGTTTAGATCTTTTAATCCATTTAAAAGTTACTCTTGTGGATGGTTTTAGGCAGGGGTAAAAGTGTCTTATTTTCCCAGGGCATAGACCATTGTTCCAGTGTGACTTATTGCATCACCCATCCCTTCTGTATTAATTGGAAATATCATCTGACTTCAGTAGTAATTCCCATGTACCAAGGGGTCTGTTTCTGAACTCTGATTGGGCCCTTTGCTTTATATGTTAAATCCTGTGGGGATATTCTCCACTATTAAATTATAATGGCTTCTCTTTCACTCTAATCCTGTCATAATTCTGGGTGATTTCAACATTCAGAAATATATTTTGTCAATCCCTTGGTTCTCAATTCCTTGACCTCCTCTTCCGCTAGGATCTGCTCTTCCACCATCCTCAACCACTCAGACCCATGGTATTGCCGTGGACCTGACTGGGACCAACAAGGCTGACCTCTCCATCATGCCGGTTAAGCAATTCACCTCTCTGATCACTACCTCTAGTCTTTCCAGCTCCTCTTGTCCTGCTCTAACAGCTCATAAACCCACTAGGACCTATAATGTATTGACCCTTCTATCTTTTCACTATCTTACTTTCCTCCCTTCCCAGCTTACATCACATGGTTCAGCATACTAATTCCCTTACCACTCACTCACTTCAACATACTCACCTGGGCAACACTCAACCCTGATTAACTCCAGTTCTACGGATGCTTCCTGTTTCTCTGTGCAACTGAATGTGTCTGGAGAAAAACACTAGACAGACCAACTGGGCTCACTTTCAATCCATGGCCACTAATCTCAAGTGGACTCTTGGCGTCACAGGTAAAGGTGAATGTTCCTCATCCGTTCATCCTCCCATCCTCCCACTTAACACTTCTCCAAAGACTTGAACAAGCATATCATAAAGGAAAATACCCAAATGGCAATTAAATGTATGAAAAGGTGCCCAACTTTATTAGTCTTCAGGGTGATGAAAATTGGAACTATGGTGAGGCACCTTGGCACACCCATCAGAATGACTGAAGTTAGGAAGGCTTATGATAGTACCAGATATTGACAAGCATGTGGAACAAGGATCACCCTGCTGGTGGGAGTGTTAATTAGTACAACCACTTTTGAAAACTATTTGGCAATCTTCTAATGCTGAATATACACTTGTCCTGTGATCCAGCACCTCGGTCTATACCAAGTAGAAATGTATTCAGTTGGGCATCATAAAACACATTCAAGCATGTTCATAGCAACATTAAAGATAGTAGCCCAAGCACTAAACAATTCAAACACTCATCCATCAAGAGTAGAGTGGATACATAAGGTATGTAATAGTTATATAAGGTGTTTTAGTTTCCTAGGGGTGCTATAAAAAATTACCACAAACTGGATGGCTTGAAACAACTGGAATTTATTCCCTCACAATTCAGGAGGTTAAAAGTCCAAAATCAAGGTGTCAGCAGGGCCCCAGTCCCTCTGAAGGTTTTAGGGAAAAATCTTTTCTTGCCTCTTCCTAGCTTCTGGCGATTGCCGACAATCCTTGATATTCCTTGACCTGTAGTTGCATCCTTCCAATTTTTTGCCTCCATCGTCACCAGTTTTCCTCCCTCTGTAGGGGTATGAACTGTGTGTTTAAATCTCCCTCTCCTTTCTCTTACAAAGACACCAGTCACTGGCTTTAATTACATATGACCTCATCTTGGGTATATCTTCAGAGACCCTATTTCTAAATAAGGTCTCATTTGTAGTTACCAAGGGTAAGGACTCAAACATATCTTTTTGGGGAAACACGATTCAACCCATTACACACGGAAATACTATATGCCAATGAAAATGAATCAACTGTTACCACATGCAACTTCTCACAAACGATGTTGGGCGAAAGAAACCATACTATATAATTCCACTACTTGTGTTTCAAAAGCAGCAAAAGTCAACTTATCGTTAGGATAATGGATACCTTTGGGGAGAAAGGAATAAGTAATGACCAGAAGAGGACATAAAGAGGTTCTAAGAGTGCTGGAAATACTCTCTTTCCTGATCCATGTAGTGGTTATATAGATGTGTGAACTTGTGAAAGTTTATTGACTTGTACATTCATAATTCATACACTCTTTTTATGAATAGTATACCTCATTAAAAATTTTAATCTATGTGTGCATACAAATGTATGTATGTGGTGTGTGTGTATATTCTTCTCTTGACACCACTTTCACTTTATAGCAAAACTCAAAAAAAAAAAAATTGTCCAGGTTCACCATTTCCAAGTTTTCGTTCCCAACATTCTCCTGAAATTGCTCACCAATAAGTCTTCCATGTTGCAAAATCCAACAGTCAAACTCATCATACTTGCCCTGTCAACAGGGTCCCATATCTTTGGCCTGTCTCTTAGGCACACGTCCTTCACTTGACTCCCAGGGCACCACTCTTCTGGTACTCCTACTAGCTGTCTGGTCACTCTTGTCGGGCTCCTTTGCCAGTTTCTCTTCATCTCCCTGACCTCTTAACATCAGTAGGCAGAGGGTTCATTTCTTGGACCTCTTCATTCTCTATCTGTAGACACCACCGTCCACACAATTGTCCACCAATGTCCATAGAGTTTCTCAGCTTTTTACGATCTACACATTGATGACTCCCAAATTGATATCTGCATCTTGGATCTTTTTCTTGAGAGACCTCATAAATCCATTCTGATGTATTCTCTTGGATGTTTAATAGGCACCTCAAAATTAACATGCCCTCAAACCAACGCCTCATCTCTTCCCTCCCCTCAAGTCTGGTCTTCCTTAGTCTATTCTTCCATGTGCTTGGGTTAAATATCTTACAGTAAACTTTGACTTCTCTCTTTGTCTTACTTCCCACATCCAATCTATAAGCAAACCATTTGGCTCTACTACATTACTTCTCATCACCTCCAAAACGATAACTTTGGAGAAAGTTACCTTCATTTCTCAGCTGGGTCATTATGTTAGCACCCTAACAGTTCTCCTTTGTTCTGCCTGTGCCTTCTCCTTCAGGGTCCAACCAGGAAAATGGAAACCACTCCAAGAAGGAATTTAATAATGGGAAGTGGTTACACAGATGATAGAAGAACTGAAACGCCAAACAGGGAATGGTGAGGCAGCCCTGAGATTACCAACAGCACGAAGCTGAGGCCACCCCTAGGTGTAGAGGTGATAGGAAAAGGTGGTGTTGCCTGTGCCTAGGGGCCAGAGTTACTCTGGTAGAAGCTGGAACCAAGGTGGGCCTGCCAGGCAGGAACTGGAACCAGCGAGGAGAGGCAACCTTGGCCAGCGATGCCACCTATGCTACAAAGAAGAGGAGATTGGAGGGGTCTCCTCCGACCCTCCAATCTCCAACCTGGGCCTGTGGTTCACAGATCCAGCCAGAAGGCAGCTGACGTAGGATCCCTGGAGACAGCTGCGGGTCACTTCCCTGTGACTGAGAACATCTGAGACAAGCCAAGGACCAGCCCATCTCCACCACTGCAGTGCATTCTTCCCTAGGACCAGATCCAGGTCTTGTGGGGCCTAGGGCATGAACAATCTAAGGGGCTCTCATTAAGAAAAAATTAAGACATAAACAGGACTAAATTAGGTATGAAGGTGAGTATTTAATTAGAACAAGAAAAAAAATCACTGCAAATTATAAAAATGTAAAAACTGATAAATACCATCAACATCTGACATAATCCAGGAAAACAACAAGTAAAAAAATTAATAAATTTTTTTTATTAATTGCCTGGCACTCCTCAATGTTACCATTTTCCCCTACATGTTTTTGGCTTCATCATCTTTGAACTCCTCTTCATGTGACAAGATTCTATAATAAATTTTTTTACAGAAAGAATACAGAGGTCTTCACTATCATAATTGATTAATGTTTTATTATTAATAGTGTAGACTAATTTATTTTGCCTTCACAACTTGTTGGTAAAGTCAAGTCAATTTTTAGAATCATCAAATCTGGGGAAGTGGTTTTAAGCTTCATTATATATGAGCTATAAGATTTCAGGGCCTTTCAAGTTTTCTTGTGCAGTGGCCAATGTCAAAAAAAAAATTTCCGTGAGCTGACAATACTCAACCAGTTCCTCATTGATGGCTTTGTGTCACAATCCTGGGTGAGTTGGCACAGTGGGTGGAAAAGAGTCCCTGGAAGCTGTTCTTGCTGCAGGTCAGCTGGTAATATCTCACCTATATATGGAAAGAACTGTGAACAACATAAGTACATCCAACTAGACTCAAGATAAATCCATTCCCAAAGCAGTTTTTTCTAGCCGGACCCTCCAAAATGCTCATGGCCACTCTAGCATCAAGAAGAGGTGCAGTAGAAGAGAAAACAAGAAAGAGATCAGGCACTCTTAACCAACTGTGGCTCAAATATCTTCCTTTTGCAAATTTTACATGGGGTATTAACAGATTGCCTTTCCTTGGAAGGAATTCTGACATTTACGCTTCATTAGCTGTTTGGTAAATTCACCCCTGCTTTCCACACAGCAGACAGAGTGGTCCTTTAAAATTGGAAGTGGAGTTGTGCACCCCTCTGCTCAAAACCCTCAAAGACTCCCCATCTCAGTCACAGTAAAAGCCAAATTCCTTACAGTCACCGAAAAGGCCTCATATGGGCTGGCCTCCCCCACACCTGCCCTCATTGACCCTCTCCTGGCCTTCTCCCTCTGGTTCCCACTGCTCAACCACACCAGCTTTTTGGCTGTTCCTCTAGCATTCCCACCACAGGGCCTTTGCTCTTGCTTTCCCCTCTATCTGAAACTTCATTTGGTTGCACCCTTACTTCCCACAGGCCTTTGCACAACTATGACCCTTTGTATTAGTTTTCTTTTGTTGCTATCACAAACTACCACCAATTTAGTGGCTTCGAACACCACAAAGGTTCTCTCACAGTTCTGGAGGTCAGAAGTCTCATATGGGTTGGCAGAGCTGCACTCCTTCTGGGGGCTCTGGGGAGAATCTGTCTCCTTAGTTTTTCCAGCTTCTAGAGGCTACCAGCATTCTTTGGCTGGTGGCCACATCTGTTTCTGCTTTGGACCTCTGCTTCTGTTCTTGCAGAGGAGAGTCCTTCTCTAACTCTGACTCTCCCCCATCCCTGGTTTCCCTTACAAGGACCCTTGTGACTATACCCAGATAATCCAAGATAATCTCCCCCATCTCAAGACCCTTAACTTCATCATGCCTGTAAAGTCCCTTTTGCAATGCAAGGTAGCATATTCACAGGTTCTGGGGGTTAAGATATGGACACGTTTGGGGGTCCATTATTCTGCCAACCACATCTTCTCAATAAGACTCTCCCTGACCATCCCTTTAAAATGTTAGTCAGAGTGGGCCTGTCTTGCCCCCACTTTGAAAGAAGTTGTTCCCTGCAGTTCACAGGTATGTGTGATGTTGCTGCAGGAAGGACCTGTATTAGTCAGTGTTCAATCAGAGAAACAGACCACAAGGAGATATAAATTAAGGGATTTATTGCAAGCAGTTGATCTACATGATTGTGAAAGCTGTCTAGGCAAGTCCAAAATGCACAGGGCAGGCTGTCAGGAAGGGCAGGCTGGAACTCTCAGGCATGAGCTGAACCTGCTGAACATATGTGGGTCTTCTGGAAAGTCTCAGTTTGGCTCTTAAAGCCTTCCAAATGACTAACTCAGACCCACCCAGATTATCTAAAATAATCTCTCTTACTTAAAGTTATCTGATTATGAACTTCAATTATATCTATTAAATACCTTCTCAGCAACACTTACATGAGTATTTTATTAAATAATTGGATACCGCAGCCTAGCCAAGTTGACACATAAAACTGACCATCACAGAACTCTTTATCTAGTTAATGAAACTTTTTGCAGATTTTTCACATTTGTAGAGATGACCCTTTAGCATTCTTTCATCAGTGTATCACTCTGGTCAGCGGAGTTTAGCTCATAATGTTGAAGTCTATGTTTGACTGTTGGGATGAAGCCTATTTGATCATGGTTTATTAATCTTAGAATATATAACTAGATTGAAATTTCTGCCATTTTGCATATGATTTTTACATCTACGTAACTGTGATTGGACTATGGCTTCATGTATGTGTTACCTTTGTTTAATTTTAATATACGGGTTTAGTGGCTTCAGTTGAAAATGATGGTAAGCTCAAACTCAGCAGACTTGAAAACACTGGTTTAGAGAGACAAAACCTCTCGTGAAAGGCAGTTGTACGGCATGGCTTCATTCAGGGCTCAATGCTGTAGTCAGGGTTCATTTTCTCTTGTCTCTTGGTTCTGCTTTCCCCTTGTGTCAGCTTTAGCCTCAGGCTTCACATGGCAGCCAAATGGCTGCTCTGGGATCTATAGCCTTAGCTTCAAGGTCAACTTCTTAACTCTCTTGTGACTCATTATCTTTAACTGGGTCAAATGCCCATCCTGAATCACTGGCAGTGGTTGAGACAAAGCAATGTTTGATGAGATCTGTGGGCCAGCCTCAACCAGAGATGAGGGTTGTCCCCAGGGGAAATCAGGGTTGGTTACTAGAACGATGAATGAACACTGAGGAGCAAAAAACAACAGATGCTCACTATGGTTATGCTAGCTCAACAGAATGGTTCAGGACGTTTTCCATCTTTCTTTTATGCTCTAAAGCAGTTTAAATAACAGAATGTATTTGTTCCTTGAAGGATTGATATAGCTCACCCTTAAATCCATTCTAGGCCTGATGCCATTTTTTAGAAGTCAGTCTTTGATGACCTGATTTCATCTATGGATATTTGTATTTTTACCTCTTCTTGAGCCATTGAAGGAAAAAAATATATGAAATAACTCACATTTGGTTTTATTTATCAAGTCTACATTTGTTTCCCATCTCATTAATTTCAGCTTTTAACTCTATTAATTCCCTCTTTCTATAGGTTTTCTTTTCTGGTTTTTCTTTTCTTAGCTGCTTGGATTCAATTCTTTCCTATTTTCCAAGAAATGTGTTCAAGGATATACATTTTTCTATAAATACTGCATTGGCCTTGGCATTGGTTTCATTATATGGTGCTTTTAGTGTCATTCATTCATAAATAATCTGTGGTTTCAATTTTGAGTTTCTCTTTAATCCTAGAGTTATATAGAATGGTGCTTTTAAGTTTTCAAGTGGCTGGGATCTTTTTGTCTTTATTGTATTGTTTTGCTATGCTTTCCTTGTTGAGTCTTTTTTTTTTACAAGAGAACATAGCCTATGTGATTTCTGATTTTAGAATTAGGATTTTACTTATAAAGAATTTTAATGAATGGTAAATTTTTGTAAATATACATAGATATTTAAAAAGAAGGTGTAAATGTGTATGCTCGGTCATGAAATTTTCATAAATAATTCTCTTTAATCGATCATTTAAATTGTATTATTCAAATTGTCTTATAAGTTTATTTATTTTTGTTTACCTGATTAATTTCTGGAAAAGTACGTTAAAACCTTTAACTATCATTGAAATTTTGAAAATGTATCTTTGTAGTTCTAAAAATCTTTCTTTCTTTATTTGATACTCTGTTGTTTAGTATATGAATTCACTTGATGGCTGTATCTTCTTGGCATACTGTACCTTTTATAAATATAAAGTATCTCTCTTTTATCCATGTAGTTCTTTTTATTTTCAATTCCACTTAATCTGATACTAATATTTCTAGGGCTTCATTTTTTTTTCTTCTGTCTTTCAAGCCTATATTCCTTTTCCATTCTTTTATTTGTAATCTTCTAAAAATTATTTTGGCTTAAATGTGACATATTTAAAATAACTGAATTGTGTGTAGACATATGTATAAGTACATATGTGTGTTCTGGTTTACAAAAGCTGCCAGAATGCAATGTACCAGACATGGGTTGGCTTTTTCAATGGGGACTTATTAAGTTATAAGCTACAATTCTGGGCGGCTGCCGTGGCTCAGCAGGCAGAGCTCCGACCTGCCGTGCTGGAGGTCTGGAGTTCGATCCCTGGTGCCTCCTGCCCATATGCAAATTAAAAAAAAAATTAAAAAGTTACAATTCTAAGGCCATGAAAAATGTCCAAATTAAAGCATCAACAAGATGAGGAAAAGCCATGGAATCCAGGTTTCCACCATCACATGGGGAGGTGTCTGTTGGTCCTTTGCTGCCAGGTTCCATTGTTTTTAGGTTCCATCTATCCTTGCTTGCTTCTCCTGGGTCTTCTCTTAGCATCTCTGGTGGGCGTTTCTCTTCCTCTGAGTACTTCACTTGGTCTTATCTCTCTGCTCTCTGTATATCTGTGTGTTTTCTGTCTTTTATTGCACAGAAATACTGTAGAGGACTCCAGTAAAAGGATTAAGACTCACCTTGATTTGGGTGGGTCACATCTCCACGGAAACAACCTAATCAAAAGGTCCCGCTCCAAATGGGTCTGCACCTGCAAGAATGGATTAAAAGAACATGGCTTTTCTGGGGCACAGAATACCTTCAAACCAGCACAATCTGTGTATGCTGTTGAGTTGTTTCTTACCCATTCTGAGAGTCTCTATATTTTAATAGGAGCATGTGGGGTAGCTGATGGCTGGGGGTAAGTGGCCGTACTGAGTCAGTCATACAGACACATAGCACACAGCACACGACTCAGGAGACAACCCTCAGACCTGAGCGGAAGGCGTCTGCTTTATTGAGGAAGTGCACAGGCTTATATAGGCTGGGAGCATGCAGGGACACGTGTCAGGTTGGGATTGGTCACCGCTGTTGCTAGGGTGGAGGGCAGATTTCTGGGATTGGTCACCGTTGTTGCTAGGGCGGAGGGCAGATTTCAGGTCAGCCATTTTGTGTTGCCTTGCATCAGCCACGGCAGCCATGTTGGCAATATGGCTTCTCCAACAGGAGCATTTAACCTATCTACATATATTTTGATTACTAATGTGTTTGGATTTCCTTTCTGTTTTTTGTTTGATCATGTTTTCTTTATCCCTATCTTTGCCTCTATTTATTGTAAGCTACCTGTATTATTTATATTTTTCTAGTGCCTTAAATTTTTAATATATTTATTTAAAAACTCTTTTTCTTGCGGGAATATCTTAAACTTCTTCCGATTTCCCATATTTTGTTGAAATTTTAGCTCCAAAATGTTATTATTTTACTTTGTTCCTGTACTTTTAAAATAAATAATTCTTAATAATTGTATGAATTTTTATATATATACATGCCATTTATTCTTCAGACACTTAGACATTTTTGGTTTCTTTTTCCTTTTTAAAATGTCTTAATCCAGTGACACTCTTTCTTGAATTCCTTTATCTTTTTTTTAACATTTTTTTCCAGAAGAGGGGAATGGGTGGTGTGTTAGTGAGGGTTCTCTAGAGAAACAGAACCAACAGAAGAGATCTGTAAATATGAAATTTATAAAGGTGTCTCACACAACCATGGTCTTCTAGTTTGCTAGCTGCTGGAATGCAATATACCAGAAACAGAATGGCTTTTAAAAGGGGGAATTTAACCAGTTGCTAGTTTACAGTTCTAAGGCCAAGAAAATGTCCCAATTAAAAAATAGTCTATTGAAATGTCCAATCTAAGGCATCCATCTAGGGAAAGATACCTTGGTTCAAGAAGGACAATGAAGTTCAGGGTTTCTCTCTCAAGTGAGATGGCACATGGTGAACACAGTCAGGGCTCTTCTCTCAGCTGGAAGGGCACATGGTGAGCAAGGCGTCATCTGTCGAGCTTTCTCTCCTGGCTTCCTGCTTCATGAAGCTCCCCGGGAGGTGTTTTCCTTCTTCATCTCCAGAGCACTGGCTGATAGACACTGTGCTTCATGGTGCTGCAGCATTCTCTGCTCTCTCTGAATCTCCGTTCTCCAAAATGTTTCCTCCTTTATAGGACTCCAGTAAACCAATCAAGACCCACTCAAGTTAGTGGAGACATGTCGTCACCTATTCCAATTTAACAGCCACTCTTGACTAAATCACATCATCCAGGGAGATGATCTGGTTACAGTTTCAAACATACAGTATTGAATAGGGACTACTCTACCTTTATGAAGTGGGATTTTAATCAAAACATGGCTTTTCTAGGGGGCATACTTCATTTCAAACCAGCACACATAGGAAAGGAAGAGTCTCACATTTGTAGGGCAGGATGTGAGGCTGGTTGCTCCTATGAAGGGTCTGGATGAACTCCACAGGAGAGGC
The DNA here is from genome assembly GCA_004026745.1 of Myrmecophaga tridactyla. Lineage (NCBI taxonomy): Eukaryota > Metazoa > Chordata > Mammalia > Pilosa > Myrmecophagidae > Myrmecophaga > Myrmecophaga tridactyla. The sequence goes on along the minus strand of PVIY010007438.1, from coordinate 67,305 downwards.
TCGTTGGCTGAAGGAACTTTGAAAGAGTCTCTCTTCTTCCGTAAAAAGCCTTCATCTGATTGGATTATCTCATTGGTGGGAGGCATGCCTTAGCTGATCTCAGATGTAATCAGCCACAGATGCAATCAAATGACTGATGATTTAATCAACCAGCCATGAAATATTGCAGCAACCTTCAGGCCAGTGCTTGCCTGACCAGACAACTGGGCACCACCATTTGGCCACTTTGACACCAGAACCCAACCATCACAGGTGGTAGAATTTATTTGTTCTTGCTTATTTTAAAATATCTTTTGTTGGAGTAGAATTGCTGGTACAAACTAATCTGGAAGCACCGGGAATTTTGTCTTTATTTTGAAATTTAGAAAGCTCACCAGGATGTGTGTCTGTTTCAAGTTTTTCCTTAGCACTTGGTGGGTTTTTTTTTTAAGTCTGAGGACTTAGATCTTTCTCTAGCTCTGGAAAATATTTTTTAATCGGTTTTTTATTATTTCACTATCTTTGTTCGCTTTGGTATCTCAGTCTAGAATTTCTATAAGTTTTGGGTCTTGTGTTTTCTCATATTTTATATATCTTGGTATGTTTGTCCTACCTTCTAGATTATTTCCTATACTTTACCTTCCAGATCATTCATGTAATCTAGAGCCATATCCAGTCTATTATTCACCTATTTGTTTTTCATCAAATTTTCAAGATTTTTATTTTAACTTTAATTTTCAAAACTTATTTCTTATTTCTTATTGCTTGTTTTCCCACGGCAGTCTACTGATATCTTACAAAAGTAAATTTCTTCTGGTCTTCTCTGAGTATACATCTTAGAAATCTTTGAAGATTTTTCTTTATTTCCTACATTATCTTCATTTCCTCTGGGATAAGGAAATGGTTTTTGATATTTTTCTGTCTTATATCACTATCAAAAATCTTATGCCTCAAATATCAAGTGATCTTCAAAAATCGAATGACCATTTCAGATTTATAAATTTAAAACAAGGTTGATTAATATACTTGGGAGACTGGGGTGACATTCCTTCTCAGCTGTATAGACATGCAGTTGTCTGCAGCTGTGTGCCAGTGGGAGAGTGGGTGAAGCTTGCTTACTGCAGGCTTCCCCTTAGGAAAAGTGAGGGGACAGTCACAAGTAAGCTGGCGACCCTCATGATTGCCAAAGTTGGGAAGAGTTTATTCTGAGTATATTTTTCACTCCTGAGCAGGAATCTCTTGCTGTCTTTTGATTTTCCCCCACTCCTCATGTCCATTTCAGAGAATTTTAACACCACCACTGTCCTTCCTCCTGTGTCATTTATCTATTGCTACATAACAAAACAATCCGAAACTTAGTGTCTTCAAGCAACAATGATTTATTACTTCTCATGATTCTATGGGTTTCCTGGGCTTATTGCTTTGTTCCACCTGGCATGGGTTGGGCTTACTCATCTGGCTTCATTATCCCGGCAGTGGGCCTGGATTGGAAAGCGGAAGAAAACTTCACTCCCCAGACCTGGTATCATGGGAGTGAGAAAACTTCTTGACCAAAAGGGGGAAGAGAAATGAAACTAAATATATTTTCATTGGTTGAGAGATTTCAAGTAGAGTTGAGAGGTCATTTTGGAGGTTATTCTTATGCATTATATAGATATCCCTTTTTAATTTTTAATGTATTAGAATAGCTAGAAGGAAATCCCTGAAATTGTTGAACTGCAGTCTGGTAGCTTTGATACCTGAAGATGACTGTTCAACTACACAGCTTTCATGGTGTGACCGTATGATTCTGAAAACCTTGTGACTGGCATTCCTTTTATCCAGTGTATCGACAGATGAGTAAGAAAATAAAGACAAATAAATAAATAATAGGGGGTATAGGGGTATGGGATGATTTGGGTCTTCTTTTTAATTTTTATTTTAATTCTTGTTTTTACCTTTTTTTGAGTAATGAAAATGTTGAAAAATTGATTGTGGTAATGAAAGCACAACTATTTGATAATACAGTTGTGCTGGTTTGAAAAGATGTGTGTCCCCTAGAAAAGCTATGTTTTAATTCTAATCCCATTTTGTAAAGGCAGTGTTTCTTCTAATCCCTATTCAGTACTGTATGCTTGAATCTGTAATTAGATCATCTCCCCGGAGATGTGATTTAATCAAGAGTGGTTGTTAAGCTGGATTAGGTGACAACATGTCTCCACCCATTTGGGTGGGTCTTGATAAATTTCTGGAGTCCTAGAAAAGAGGGAACATTTTGGAGAATGAAGGAGATTTGGAGAGAGCAGAGAATGCTGCAGCACCATGAAGCAGAGACCTTTGGAAATGAAGGAAAACACCTCCCAGGGAGCTTCATTGAAACAAGAAGCCAGGAGAGAAAGCTAGCAGATGATGCCTTGTTCACCATGTGCCCTTCCAGCTGAGAGAGAAGCCCTGACTGTGTTTACCATGTGCCTTTTCACTAGAGAGAAAGACCCTGAACTTCATCAGCCTTCTTGAACCAAGGTATCTCTCCCTGGATGCCTTAGATAGGATATTTCTATAGACTTGCTTTAATTGGGATATTTTCTCAGCCTTACAACTGTAAACTAGCAACTTATTAAATTCCCCTTTTTAAAAGTCATTCTGTTTCTGGTATATTGCATTCTGGCAGCCAGCAAACTAGAACAACAGTGAACCATTGGTTGTATTCTTTGGATGATTATATGGTATGTAAATATTTCTTAATACAATTGCATCAAAAAAGAAAGCTTCACTCACATGTCTGGGACTTTGGTGTTGGCGCTCAGATTGGGCATCTATTTTCTCCACCAGGTGACCTCTTTCACATCGTTTCTTATCCTCCAGAGCTTCTTTCTCTAGGAAGATGGGGTAGAGTTCCTTACAGCATGGTGGTGGGTTCCAAGAGGAAGCATTCCAAGAGGACAAGCCCCAGTGTGCAAGTACTTATCCAAATTTTGCTGGTACCATTTGTGGATGTCCCATTGGTCAAAGCAACTTACATTGCCAAGTCTAGAGTCAGTGTGTAGGGGACTCCACAAGCAAGTGAATACTGAGAGGGGTGGTTGATTGGGGGCAACCAATGTAACAATTTGCCACACCTTCCAAGGCAGATCTTTCATTTCCTTCATTTTTTTTAGAAAGCAGTCCATCAGCTTTCACTATCAGGGGCAAAATCCTCAGCCAGCCAGTCTATATATTTTGGAAGAGGAAGGGGCTGTCTGGCCCATTTGTTTATCCAGTAGTTCTGCATCTAATGGTTGCACCATGGCCTGCTCTGTGTTCCCTGTACTTGGAATTTCCCAAAAGTTCTGTTGAAAAGAATATTTGACATCTTTCAGCCAGTGTCTTCTGTGCTGACTTAAACATTTCTCCATAAATCTGATTCTATCCTCTAGAAAGTCTTCAAACTTTTCTGATCTACTGATGTCATGATTTCTAGTTTTCTTGGGCTGACATAGATATATTCTTTTCACATATCTATCATTTCAATGAAATTTAATGATGCAGGAAAAGAAATTCTATGTGCTTCATACACCACCTCGAATCAAAAGAATAAGCAAAAAGTTAAAGGTTTTTTTTTTTAAAAAAGAGAAAAAGAAAAACAGTGAGATTCCCCTTACTGTAGGTGTGCACTCTCATGACAGAAATGCTGAAGTGAGGCGGTGGTTAGCATAGATGATGCTTATGCCTTTTGCCAGTTCTGGGATGTCAGAGATGCTGTAGCTCAGCCCCTTTTCCCTCAGGGATCTGGGTTGATAGGGTTACACTGCTCACTCTGATCCCAGCACCAGCTGGGACTAGAACTGAGACCATTGGAGGTGGTTTTTTAGATCATTTAATCCAGAATCCTCATTTTGCAGTTGAGGAGACAGGCTCAGAGATGGGACTGAAGGGCATCCAGCAATCAGCAGCAGAACCCGGTTTTGAACCTGGGCCTTTTGGCTCCTAATCTTGGGACGTTTCCACCACACACACTTTGCTGTGTCTTGTCCCAGTTTGCACTTCCAGGTACCCCTTGGAGAAGCCTAGGCCCTCACTGTCCCAAGGTTCCCCAGGCAATACCCCCACCTGAGGCTACCCAGAGATGAAGGATTTGCCGCTGGAGTTGCCCGGAACAAGACAGATGTCTGTCTGGTAACTCCTCCCAAAAGGGATTAATTGAGCTGGAGATGACGGCTGCATTTGGATCATAGATTCTCCTTCTTCCTCCAGCGCCCTCTCTCTCCTACTCGGTTATCTATTTACCTATCTATTTACGTGAGCTTTTTTTTTTTTTTTCCTTTCGCAGTGAATTACGTCTGCAAGGCAGTAAAATGTTATGTATTTGCAAGGCCCATAATCTTTAAAAGCCCGGTGATGCCAGCTCCAGACAGCAGCGAGCTCCCTCCAGTATGTTAATAGATAGTATTAGGGCAATAATGAAAACACTTGAGACAAGTAAGCTCCTATCAAAAGCTGAGTAATAGGGCTTCGCCGAGTGAATCACAATGCAGAAGAGATTAAGACGTCTGCTGTTGTGCAGTGTCTATTCAGACTAACAGCTGCTCCGTTTCTGATTAAAATGGGGTTGGGGAGACCTTTACGAGCAAGTCCCCTTTTTATCCTGCATCGCCCTCACCCTTCCCACCTCCACCTCCACACACAATTGCACTTAGCCACAGTCATTCATAAACACACACACACACACAGAATAGAGTCACAAACACATGGAGCATCGTCACACACGCACACACATGGCCACAATCACACACTCAGCCATCTTCCTTCAGCCACATCCGGAACGTGCAGCACCCTCTTCACACGCGACACGGCCACATGGCCAGCCGTAGTGCTGGCACACAGCCCCACGCGCACATCAGAGCGCACACGTGCACACACGAGCACAGCCTCACGTGCGGGGGCACAGTCACCCCCGGAACCAGTCTCTCACACACTCACAGCCTCAGCCAGTCTCACACGCGCATTAAATTACAATCTGTCACAAACATAGTCTCACATGTGCATTAAATTGCAATCTGTCACAAACACGCTGTCACATACAGTCACAACCAGACGCTCAGAGACAGCCTAACTAGAGTCACAAATGCACGCACACACACCGGTCTGGTCACATTCACACTCCGTCCTACCAAGGCTTTCCTGCTCAGGATTGCACTCGCACATTCACATTTATGATCCCAGTTAGTCATATACACATAGCCTGTCACAAACACTTCTACACACATGCAGCCACATTCATAAATATTCACGCATGGTCACGTGTTGGTCCAGTCACATAGGAAATGTGCATATGCACAACCACAGGCAGCCTTTTACACAAGCGTGGAGCCACAAATGTCCATGTAGGGACAACTCACAAATACAGCTGGACACACTGCCTTAGACACAAACACTCACACCAGCGACGCAGGTGGAGACACCACCTCCTCCCCCCTCCAGAGAGGGCCACCAGGGGCAGATCTTGACTACAAGCCCCGGGGTGGCCTCTGAGCCAGTTGAGCTGCCCCATGAGAAGGAAAAGCTTCAGGGGACAGGCATCAAGGTTTCCATTCTCTGATCATTGAGAGGTGGTAGTGGGAAAGAGGAAATGGAGTCACTTCTGTGGAGTTAAGAGTGTAGTGCTCTGAGCTTGAGGGGAACTGCAGATGAGGACTTTGGAGAAACCAGACTGTCCAAGAACAAAAATCTAGTAAGTAGTGAGTACCCCATCCATGGAGGTGTGCAAGTGGAGGTAGACAGTCACTTGGCAAAGAGGAGGAGAGGTGGTGGAGGGATTCCTGCATTAAGAAGGTGAAGTTGATGCCCTGAAGCTTGATCCTGACCCTGAGATTCTGTGTGTTCTCCTCCTTCCAGCCCCTGTCTCTATCCATGACTCCCTTCTCTTACTCTAGCTCTCCAGTTAGGAGAAGCCATGAGCCCTGACCTTCTGCTTCTCCCTGTTTACATGATGTCTCTTTCAAGAGCATCTGTAAGCTGATGATTCCAGTCTCTTTCCTCTAAACCCCCGAGACGTGGCACCAGGCTCAGGAGAAGATGCAGGCCTTGGTAACCTGGGGAATTATTCAGAGAATAAGCTTCCATCTTAAGCAAAGGGACTTCACAGGACCTTAAGAGACTGACTCAAGTGTCTCCTGAATGAAGGAGGCTGGATCACCAAGCCAGGAGCATCAACTCTGGGCAGCTAGAAGGTCTTTCTAGGCAGCTGCTCCCAGGGCAGGCCTTGGGGGTGGAAGGAGACTGGGGACTTCCTGTTCCAAGTTATAGGTGGTGGCTGAGGGCCACCTCCCTACTCCTTTTTCCCAAGCAGACTACTCCCTCACACCTTGTGTCTTTCCTCATGCTCAACCTTCTATGCCTTACCCCATGCCAACATCTGCACTTGTTGAAAACTCGCCCACCCAGCATGAAAGCATCATATTCAGGAAGCAGTCTCAGAACGACCCAGAATCCCTGGGCTAGAATCAATCCTTCCCCCTTCTGTGCTCCCACAACCCATTGTTTTTCCCTGTTAGAAGATGCATCATCTGTCTTCCACCCAAATGGCTGGGTCAAGCAGAATGGGTATGCGGCTTAAGGAGATGGGGGCAGGAGGGGTCCAGAGCTGAGTGGAGTGGCCAAGTTACTAAGAAACAGAATTGGCTCCTTGTAGAACAGAGCCAGGGCATAGTTGGGGGAATGAGCTTCAGATGCAACTATAGTGCAAATTTTGGGACTGGAAATTGAGTCTGCAGAAAACTGGCTAGAGTAGGATCCATTGCCTGAGGTTGCCTGGAGTGAAGGAACTTTTTATGTGGCCATAAACGTCAGGATCCTGAGACACCCTATATAAAGGAAGCAGGTCTGGAGTGGGAGCAGGGTCAGGACAAACCAAAGGTGCCTTGGATGCTGGCCAGGTGCTCTGTTGGAGTCTGAAGCCCACCTTTAAGGGTCCATAGATTGCCATAAAACATCAGTGCTTAAGTAACTCCAAGAGTCCTATCCAGAGAGCGAGCCTGAAAACAGAAGACTAAGAAATGAGATCAGAAATAGAGACCCAAAACCAAGATGGTCCAGAAGAGTCCTTCAGAAGTAAGGTAACTTTCTTTTCATGGTGTCTGGTAGCATCTGGATTCCAGGGGTTTGTCTGGCTACTTCAAGGAGTCACACAAGGTGGGCACTTACCACTCTCTATCATGTACTGGGTTTTTCCATCTTCTTTGTTTTTCTCCCCATTGGACAGGGAGATACTCCAGGAAAGACCATGTTTTCATGCCTTTGGGGTTCTCCTCTCTGTGCTTTGCACAGTGCCTGGCACACAACACATTCTCAGTAGACTTTTGTGTCATTTGAATTCTGCCTCTGCCTCTGAGTCTGTGGTCTGGACTCAATCTTCAGGTCCTGCCTGACTCCCAGTCTTGAAACTCCACCTCTCCCCATGGCTTTAATCACCTAATTCAACTGCAGATGGTCTCCTCTGTAGTTCCCAGACCAATCCTGCCTGATCTGAGGCTGGAGGGATTTAACGGTCAACTTGGCCTCTTGATGCTTGACCCTAAGTCTACTTGACTTTGAGATGTCTATTAGGCATCTCAAACTAAAATCTTGATGTTACCACCCCCAATCTTTTCTATCCACAGTCAACCCCATCTTGATAAATGGTGACTCCATGGATGCTAACTCTTTCACTTGCTCAGACCAAAGAACCACAGAGTCATCCTTCAATTCCTCCTTAAACTTAGACCAAGCCCCCATCAACTTTTGACCAGACTACTGAAAAGGCCTTCAATTGGTCTTCCTACTTTTATCTTTTCCCCCAACTCCTACCAAAATCAGAGTTGAGGCTCTGGCTACTTGCTCTGTTCTTCTGTCGTGCCAGTCCTAACCTGGTGGCCTTACCACATCAGTGCCTCCCTTTTCTCCTGTGTCATCCCTAACCCCTTGTCCCCATGAGCCTGGCTTCTGTTTCTACCATATTGGACTTCCTGATTGTGAGATAATTCTTCTATCCCTGTCTACTCTGCATCTTCTGTCTGTCTTCTGTCACTGCAGTCCCGCCAGCATTTTTGTGCCCACAAAATCTTAAGCAAAGAAAATCCAGGCCTAATCTAGTCCCTTTGACCAATATGTTGGTAACAAGAATTTTCCAGGAGGCCATGGGCATAAGAAAGGGGGTATCAAGAGGTTGGAACACTTTTTTTTGTGCTAGGCTTGGCATGAATAATTTCCCCTTCCTGTGGGTGAGGAGAAGGAGAAAAGAAAAGAGAACTCACTTGACCATAGCTGCACAGCAAATCAGGGAGCCCTGACCCTCTGACCTCAAGGCTTTTGTTTCTTTCTTCTCCATGATCCTTGGGGGCATTTTTAGAGCTGGAAGGATCTTCAGAGATCAAATCATGGTTCTCCTCACCCTCCCACTTTCCACTTCCCATTTGCAGTAGGAACTGAAACCCAAAGATGGAAAGTGACTTTCCCAAGGTCACAGAGTGACTCAGTGACTGGGTGGAGGAGACCCCAGGTCTCTAAGCTCGGCTGTACCCCAGTGAACCCAGAGGAAAGAGGGGCACACACCCAATGTGAGACCCTCTCCCAACATGACTCAGCTCCTGACTCCCAAATTGAGGTCCAGAGCCTAAAATAGAACAAGAAATGCTGTCTCCCTTCTTGGAGAGGGGAAGACAGCTGTGGCAGTTGTGGAGGGTGGAGAGAAATTTCCCCTTTCTGGAGATTGGATCAGTCATTCTCAGAATTGATGGCAACAGCTTCATCACGAAGATCTAATGCTTTAATTATGTTGTGACATGACCTGACACGGGGGTGGCATTTGATGGATTCTCTCGTGTCATCAGCATGGCCCTGACATAGGAAAGTGGCAGAAGGCAGAGGGTGGGGGAAGAGAAAGGGCTCCCAGTGAGGGATGTGTCCTCCCTGGGCCCACTCCACCTTTCTGTTTCCCCTCTTCCAGGGCAGTTCTAGAGGCAGTAGGGACTCAAGAGAGGAAGGGGACGGTTGCATGAGAGGGTTGGTGGGCTCTTCTGGGATGGACTGGTTCCTGGGGGGGTCCAGTATGAGTATATGTACATGTGTGTGTATGTATGTGCACGCATGTGCCAGGATAAACAGGGGCATGTCTGACCAGGTGAACAGACTCAAATCCATGCCATAAAAGCAATAGCTGAATTGTTGTCTGGCCTGCAGAGAATATCTGGGGGCAGAGGGGGGACAGAACATTCAGTTGGCCTTCAAGTCATAAGGCTGTCATGAGGCAGCAGAAGCAGATGTGTTCATGCAGCCTGAGTGGGTAGAACTAGGAATAACAGAGGTAATCTCCAGGGAGTCAGGCTTAGCTCTGCATAGTGAGGGTTGCCCAGTGATGGAACAGGCAGCCCTGGGAGCCCATGAGCAACCTGTCACTGGCAAGAACTGCTGGGGCTGATAGAGAGGGATTCCTCCCTTGGTGGATCCTGGGACTTTATGACTAATGGCCTCTGGTGCTGCGATTCCATGTCTCTGTGGGTGAGCATATTAGTGTGTTTATTTCCCTCTGATTCCACCCAGCCCAGCTGCCTGCACAGAGCATTTTGGTGCCCTTAATGTGGCAAGAGTGAAAATGGAGCTTCTCCTTGCCAGCCCAATCTCTTTGCCAGGATGAAAGCCTAGTGGGCATTTCACAGCCTGGAGAAAGATCTGCAAGTGCGTGCCCTACCCTAAACCCACTCAGTTCCAGCCTTGGTAAAGGATGTAGAAGGCCTGACTCACTGGCAATGTCTGAGCTCGAGATGGCTGGCCGGGCTGTGACTTAGAGATGTTGAAGTAGGGAGAAAGCAGGGCCTATACTTTGTCTCTTCTCTAAACTACCTTGCATGCTGGATGTTAAAAAAGGATGCTTGAGGAAGACTTGAGAACAAGAAGGACAACACAGGTATAGGGCCCAGCAGCAACAGGTGTGACACATAAATGTGCACAGAAGCATGTGCTCTCCCACTAGTTGTAACTGTGTACTGCAGTGTGACCATTTGGCTGTGATATTCCTGGGTGTAGTTGTGTGCTCCTGTTGGCGTGACCATTACCCAGGGTTTAATTGTGGCCAGATATTGTTGGGTGTCTCCTTGTGAAGGTTACCAGGGGCAGTTCTTTCTGTCTTTTAGGCTGGAGGGGTGACTGTTTCTGTCTGAATGTCCCTGGATGAAGACAGTTGTGCCAGCCTGAGTGGACATGGCTGGATTTTCCAGTGAAGGTAGCTCCTAGGACAGCAATGGCTCTTCACAAAGCTTTATGCCCTGGCGTTTTGGTTTGCTAAAGCTGCCAGAATGCAATATACGAGAAATGGATTGGCTTTTACAAAGGGGATTTATTAGGTTACAAATTTATAGTTCTGAGGTCATGAAAATGTCCAAATTAAGGCATCCAGAGAAAGATATCTTGAGTCTGAAGAAATGCTGATGACATCTAGGGTTACTCTGTCACATGGGAAGGTGTACGGCGATGTCTGCTGGTCCTTCTCTCCAATATGTCTCTGTGGCATTTTTTTTTCTCTTGTGGGTCCTTCCTTGTTTCTCCCTGGGCATTTCTACCTAAGCTCTCTTTCTCCATGAGTTGTCTTAAAGGACTCCAGTAAAGGATTAAGAGCCATCTTGAATTAGGTAGGTCAAATCACCATGGAAAGAACATAATCAAAATGTCTCACCCACAACAAGTCTGCCCCCACAAGAATGGATTAGGAGAACATAGATTTTCTGGGGTACATAACAATTTCAAACCAACACATCCACCCTCTGAGTCCCCACAAGACTGTCCTTTCCATATACAAAAATTCATTCATTCCATCAAATATCACAGAAGGCTTAAATCATTTCATTAACAATACATTTACAATACAAAGTCAAAAATTCCACAAAGTCTCATCAAAATCAGCTACAGGCATGGTTTATTCTATGACAAAATGATCCTCCGGCTGTGGACCTGTGAAATTTAGAGCCAGTTATCTGCTTCCAATATACAAAGGAGGGATAGTCATTGGATAAACGTTTCCATTGCCATAGGGAGAAATTGGAAGGAAAACAGGGGTCACAGATTCCAAACAGTTCCAAAAACCTCCAGGGTAAACTCCATTGGATTTCAAAGTCTGAAAGCCATCTACAGAAAAATATTTTCTCCTCGGGCTTGAGAGAATGTCAGTCTCACCCTCTCCAAGGGCCTGCCAGCAGCTCTGCTCTCTCTAAGCACTAGGGTTAGGGTTCTAACATTTCCAAGCATTGGGGAGACCAACTTGTTCTCATTTCCAACCTCCTCAAACATCTGGGTGGACACCTGGACTCTCTGCCATCTCTGTGGCACACACTCAACCCCTTCAGAACAGGGGATGGTGGCCAGGCTCTCCTCAATTCCTGGGGAATGTGCTGTACCCTCTCTGAGCCCTGAGACAGCAACACTTTTCCTGAACAGTAGGGTGGAAGGTCCACCTCTGCAAACCCCAGGGCAAACTCATCCTTTCTACATGCATCAGTGGGTCTGCTCTCCTGGCCTGATGGGTCTTAGCTCCAGACCTTGGCTTCCATGGTTCTGCCTTTGAAGTTCTTTTTTCTTCAATCTGTCTCTTTTCTGTCCCTTTTAGTTGAGACTGGCAGTGGTTCCATTTATACAGATCCTACAACAAACTTGTCAGTTTTCCATGCAGCAAACAGAGGCCCCAATCCATTGGACAGCACAACTTTGCACAAACCCTTCCTGGTTAAGTTTATTTCCAATTCGGGCTTGTCCTGTAATGGCTGACTGGTTCCATGTTTGGTTAAATCCTTACATGGGGCATTATTTTCTTGGGTTTCACTTTCTGGAAGCCCAGAATTTTCCAGACCATTAATTTCTGGTATCTTTGAACCCAAGAGTTCAGCTCTCAGCTTATCCCTTTGCTCTCACATTTTACTATTAGCTGCAAGAATACAGGTTGTATTTTCCATATTTAGTTTGGAGATTTCCTCAGCTAGATATCTCAGCTCATTGCTTTAAAATTCTACCTTCCATGTAACACCAGTACTCAATTTTGTAAATTCTCCACCACTTTAAAACAAGGATTGCTTTCTTCCAGTTTGCAATGATACATTTATCATTTCTGTCTAAGGCCTCATTGGAAGAATCTTTAGAGTCCATATTTCTACCAACAGTCTCTTCAAAGCAATTTAGACCTCTCCTATCAAGCATCTCACAACTCTTCCAGAATCTTCCCCTTATCCATTTAAAAAGCCATTCCATCATTTTTGGTATTTGCAAATCGCAACATTCCATTCCTGATATCAAAATCTATTTTGGTTTGCTAAAGCTGCCAGAATGAAAATGATTGGATTTTACAAAGGGGACACATTAGGTTAAAATGTACAGTTCTATGGCCACAGAAATGTCTAAATTAAGGCATCCAGAGAAAGATACCTTGACTTTAAAGAAAGGCTGATGGCATCCAGGGTTCCTCGGTCTCATGGGAAGACACATGGTGATGTCTGCTGGCCCTTCCCTCCAAAATGTCTCTTGGTCTTCTTGCTTGTTCCTCCTGGGGCATTTCTATCTCTCTGGCTTCTGTCCAAAATGTTGTCCCTTAAAGGACTCCAGCAAGCAGATTAAGACCCACCTTGAATGGGTAGGGTCACATTGCCATGGAAACAACCTAATCAAAATTTCCACTCAACAATTGGTCTGCCCCTGCAAGATTGGATTAATGAGCACAGGCTTTTCTGGAGTACATAACAGTTTCAAACCAGCACATCCAATGTAACTACATTTGTGTGGAATTTGGGGGCCCTGCTTGAGACTGTCTCTGGGGTGGCTGTGTTCAGGGGATTTTGTGGCCTGGGCTGTGGGCTACTGAGGCTGTGTAGCAGGTGGCCCCCACATTGCAAACATGCACTGTGCAACTTCCTTAACCATCACTGCCAGTTGGTTTCCAATGACTGGACAGGGTATGGGCCTGTTGGCTGGACACTGGGATCAAGACCACCTCGGGCAGGCCCAGGTACCTCTACCTCCACATCCCTGGGCCCCAGGCTCCTCTTAGTTTCTGCCCTGGGGGGAAGGGAAAGGATGTCATTAAAGTAGAAAGTCTCATGGGAGGAGTCCAAAGTTATCTCTTCCTATTGCCTCATTTGACAAATGGGGAAACTGAGGTTATGATGGAAAGTAACCTGGCTCAGATACAAGGACAAGATAGTGTTCCATCCTTGAAATAAAGCTAAGGATACCAAATATGCTGAGACAGCACTAATACCAAAGTGCTGTTGTTTAAGCCCCCCTTTTTCTGCCTGTACCTTCTAGCTCCTGGATGAGGATGTCAATGCAATAAGGGGTAAGCATGGTCCAGAGGGGAGGAGCAGTGTGAGCTTCTCACGGTGAATTGGTGGCAGAGCCAGGATGAGAAGAAAGCCAACCCTATGACTCCTTGCCCGTGTCCCCTCATTTCACCCAGCAGCTACTACCATCCTCTCTCTGGGCCCATAAGTGTCCAGTGCCTCAATGAAACAAACCCTTGGTCTTCCCTGAAGGCTTCTTGACATTCCTGAAGTCACCTGCCTCTCATGTCCATGCCAGACAGGAGCTGTGCTGGGCACTGGCCTCTCCATTCCCTTATTTAGTCCTGGGGTGGGGTGGGGGTCAGTTTACAGGTGAGGAAACCGAGGCTCAGTGATGTAGTTAAGAAATAATAATGACTGCTACTTTTGTGCCTCCTCTAACTGAGAGCAAGACTCTGTGTTGGGCACTCACTGAGGTGAGCATAGGTAACCAGTCCAGCCTCCAAAATGTCCCCCCAAATAGTGCCGAGACTTGCGCAGGATCTGACAGCCTGATTTAGACAGCAATTTGCATACAATTTACCCAGAAAGCTGCACTGTGAAAAATATAATTACTTTTTTTAATATTCTGGCTCTGATGTGAATGCTTACCGCCCGGTAATGAATTACTTGCTTAATGAAGATAAACCTGAATTGGAGATGCACTTCGGAGGGTTGCTGGAGCTGCCGACTTGATGCCATCATTTGCAGCTGTTAATCTCTGAAATTAATACCCTTGTTGGTGGGACTGTAAAATTGAGGGGAAAATCTATGAGCTCCATTATTCATTCCGTAGCCTTGGTGGAGTCACTTAGACCCTCTGTGTCTCAGTTTCCTCATCTATAACCAGGGACCTGGGATAGGACAAAATCATAGAAACGTAGGAATGGAATGGATCTTTATTCAAGATTGATTGAGTATCTATAATGCATCAGGTGAATTCCAGAGAGGAACAGTGGTTTGTTCAAAGACACACAGGGATTGACGGGCTGGCTTCTGCACTGGAACTAATGGCTACCTCCTCGCTCCCAGGTGCTGTACCTGGGCCCCTTCTCCTAAATGGCCTCTTAGTTACTTTCCAGCTTCTGGTGATGGAAGTGGGAGCTAGGCTAGAATCAGACTCTGATGTGGGTAGGTAGGAAACTCTGCCCTTTCTTTTATCAGATGCTGGTATTTCTGGGGACCCATCAGTGCAAACTCAGCACTAAACCTGGGACAGTATTGTGGGGTCCAGGGTAACGAGCTTAGGATTTAGCAAATATTTATTGATCACCATCTTTGACAAGCACTGATCTCGGCACTAGGGATACAGCCATAAGGAAGACCACAAGGTCCCTGGCAACACAGACCTGAAATCCTAGGAAGGTAAGGAAACCACATGGAGATGATGTGTTAGTTAACAAATAATGAACATAACGTGCAAGAGTGAGAAATGCTATAAACATTTTTAAGGGTAATATGATATTGAGTGATTGAGGATGCTATTTTGACTGGCCAAGGAGGTGACACCTGGGCTGAAATCGAACGACACTAAGGAGTCATCCTTATAGATATCAGAAAGGTGACTCCAAGTGAGATCAGAGGGTGGCAGGAGCTAAGTCATAAAGGGCCTTCTGGACTGTGGAAGAGATTTCTATTCTAAGTGAAAAGGGAAGCCATTGGGGATTTTAATAAGGGGAGAAATATGATTCGTTGACATTTTAAAAGATCGTTCTATGAGAAGAAATAGAAAATCTGAATAGCTCTATATGTTTTAGAGAAAGTGAATTTATAAAAAAGAATTTTCCCACCCAATGATTTCACTGATGAATTCTACCAAATATTTAAGGAATATATAATATCAAACTTACTCTTTCAGAAAATGGAGGAGAAGGGAGCATACCCCAATTCATTTCATGAATGCAACACTCCCTTTTTTCTGGTTGTTTACTTCTGCACAACTAACTATCCCCAAACTTGGCCTAAAACAACAATTTTATTATTATATCTCATCATCCTGTGGCTCAGGAATTGGAAGAGGTCATGGGGCGATGGCTCATCTCTGCTCTACAATGTCTGGGGCTTGGTGACTCACATGTCTGGGGAATGTAACTATTGGAGGTTGGCTGGGCATCTTTCTGTTCCATCCACGTGGGCCTCAGCTAGCCTATGATTCCCCACAGCACAATGGCCCCAGGGTACACAGCAGCTCAGTGTTTCAAGTGTGAGTATCTCCAGAAGCCTGGGAAGAAGCTGCAAAGCTTGCCATGGCCTAAACTCAAGTCCACTTCCACAGGTCAAGCACAGAAGGATAAGCATAGAAGGGAATTTGCTTAGCCTGATAAAGGGCATCTATTGAAAACCAACAGCTAATATCATACTTAGCAGTGAAACAATGAATGCTTTTCTCCTAAGTTCAGGCATGAGACAAGGATGCTTGCTCTCCTTATTTTATCTAACATTGTACTGGGGGGCCTAACCAGTTCAATAAGGCAAGGAAAGGAAATAAAAGAATAAAGACCAGGAAGGAAAACATAAAACTGTCTTTATTTGCAGACAGGATAATTTTTTTAAACTGTTTTTTTTATTGTGAAAAATAGCATATATACAAAAAAGCAATACATTTCCAAGCACATTTTAACAAGTAGTTATACAACAGATTTTAAAATTTGGTATGGGTTATGGTTCCACGATTTTTCATTTTTTCTTCTAGTTGCTCCAAGACATTGGAGACCAAAAAAAAAAAAAATCAATATATTGACTCAGCAGTCATACTCATTTGTCAAATCCTATCTTCTCTATTATACCCTATCTTCCCTTTTTTCTTTTTTTGTGAAAAACAACATATATGCAAAAAAGCAATAAATTTCAAAGTACATTGCAACAATTAGCTGTAGAACAGATTTCAGCATTTGGTATGGGTTACAATTCCACAATTTTAGGTTTTTATTTCTAGCTGCTCTAAGGTACTTCAGACTGAAAGAAGTATCAATATACTGATTCAGCACTCATACTCATTTGTTAAACTTGACCTTTTCTGTATAGCTCCACCATCACCTTTGATTTTTCTTTCACTCTTTAGGGGTATTTGGGCTATGGCCATTCTAAATTTTTCATGTTGTAAGGGGCTGTTGATAATATAGATTAAGGAGATGGAACTAGTTGATGTTCTGGAGAGGCTGGCCCCTCTGCATTTCAGGATTTATCTAGCCCAGGGGCCCATCTGGTGGTTGTAGGTTTCTGGAAAGTTACCCTAATGCATGGAACTTTTGTAGAATCTTATATAATGCCCTAGGTATTCTTTAGGATTGGCAGGAATGATTTTGGTTGGGGGTTGAGAAATTATGATAGTAGCAATGTCTAATTGAAACTTGCATAAGAGTGACCTCCAGAGTACTGTCTGGACTGCATATGAATTCCTTCAGCCACTGATACCTTATTTGTTACACTTCTTTTCCCCCTTTTGGTCAGGGTGGCATTGTTGATCCCAAGCTGCCATGGCCAGACTCATCTCTAGGGGTCATTTTCCACACTGCCAAGGAGACTTGCATCCCTGGATGTCATGTCCCAGGTAGGCAGGAGGGCAATGGTTTCACTTGCAGAGTTGGGCTTAGAGAGAGTGAAGCCACATCTGAGCAACAAAAGAGGTCCTCTGGAAGTGACTCATAGGCATACTTATAGGTAGGCTAAGCTTCCCTACTACCTACATATGCTTCACAAAAGCAATCCTCAATATCAAGGGGTTGCCTATTGATTTGGGTGTCCCTAATGTTTAACACAGTATCTGGGTTTCCCTGGTTATAAAGTTCAATAGTTTTGTATTTTTTCTCCCATCCCTAAAGAGGCTTTGTCAATACTTTTTGGATATTTGCTTAATATTCCCTGCAATGTATCCAGGCATCACATTAAGCTATCTCAACAATGTTTTGTATTTTTCAGTGTAGATATCTTTCATGTCTTTTGCTAATTTCATTTATAAGTATTTTGTGTTTTTTCATGCTATAATAGATGAGTTCTTAAAATTTCATGTTTTTATTGTTTACTGCTAACATATGGAAATACTACTGATTTTTGTATATTGACCTCGCATTCTGCAAATTTGCTTTCCAGAAGTAAAGGCTCTCAATCTTATTCTGGGCTCCCTGTGTTTGGATTGTTTAAATGAGCTATACAGATGGGTTTATTTAGATTATGTGCTACTGAAAATTTAGGTTCTGGACAAAGTAAACCTTTATTCCTTTGGTCTCAAAGAATAGGTGAAGTTCTAAAATACAAGCAATGTCTTCCTTACTCCTGTATTCTGAGTTACCTTAATCCTCACCTGATCAGCTTTGCTAGCTCTAAAAACCAGGTTATATATATATATAAAACAGCCCCTCAAAATCCAGAAATAACAATGACCACTTCAGACTAGCTGTGATTGCTGTAAGAGCTTCAGACTACATATTTTTTTATGTAAAAAATCCTGAGGTCCTCAAAACGACTACCAAAACTAGTAAAGGAATTTAACAAAGTTACAGAATGAGAGGTCAATATGCAAAAATCAGTAGTATTTCCGTATATTAGCAGTAAACAATTGGAACATGAAATTTTAAAAACTCATCTATTATAGCATGAAAAAATACAAAATATTTATAAATAAAATTAGCAAAAGAAATGAAAGACACCTATGCTGAAAAGTACAAAACATTGTTGAGATAAATTAAATAAGACCTAAGTCAGTGGGCAGATAAGTCACATTCACGGGTAGAAATAGTCAATATTGTTAAGGTGTTCATTATACCTAAATTCATCTATACATTTAAAGCAATCACAATCAAAGGCCCAGCAAGAATTTTTATTGTTGGAATTGGCAGGTGATTTTAAAATTCATATGAAAATGTAAAATAATTAGAATAGCAAATATAATCTTGACAAAGAACAAAATTGGGGGGCTCACACTTCCTGATTTCAAGACTTATCTAAAGCCATAGTCATCAAAATCATGTAACATTGGCAGAAGGATAGACAAAAAGATCAATGGAATAGAACGGAAGTCCAGAATAGATTCATCCACATCTGGTTAATTGATTTTTTATAAACATGCTAAGGCAATTCGGTGGGGAAAGGAAACCTTTCTAATAAAAGTGGCTGAAAAAAATCACTAGAGATATGGTATAAATGAACCTCACCCTCTACCTCACACCATACACAAAAATTAATTCAAGATGGATCATGAACCTGAACATGAAAACCTAAACGATGAAGTCTCTAGGAGAAAACATAGGACAATAGCTTCACAATCTTGGGGTAGGCAAAGAGTTCTCGGACGCAACACAAGAGTACTAACAATATCATTTGCAATATACACATCTGACAGATACCTGGTGCACAGACTGTATCATTAGCACCTTGAATGATATAGTCTGTGCACCAGGAATTGTGTCAGATGTGTATATTGCAAGGGTACAAGTACATCCACCTTGAATAGGGTGCTGGTGACGGGTGGATATACTTGTACCCTGAAGATCTGTACATTTCACTATAAGTAAATTTTTACATCAGTTAAAAACTACGTTTCTGAGTGCTAGGTGAGGATGGAAGGGATGGGGAGTAAAAGTAGAAGGAGATGCCATTGGTGCAATCCCAAAGAGAGGTGTTAGGCGCTTAGGCTAGAGTGAGATGGAGAAAGATGGTTTGGGATATATTTTGGAGATAGAGGCAGTGAGACCAGCTGGTGGCTGGAGGTGAGGGCTGGGGGAAGAGGAGAGTCAAGTGTAATTTGCGCTTGAGCAGTTGGGTAACAGTGGCGCCCCTTACTGAGATGGGAACGTGGCTTGGACGAGGGGGATCACGTCTTTGCTTTATGTGTATTAAGTTTGAGAGACCCAGGAGGCCAATCCTGAGAGGTCTCAAGTAGGCAATTGACCATGTGAGTTTGGAGTTCTGGGGAGACATCAGGACTGGGGGCAGATATAAATTTTGGAGTCAACAAACGGATGATGTTTAAGCCACGGAAACTTCTGAGAGAGAACTGATGGAAGAGAGAGGAGAGCCAAGAATTGTTTCCTGGGGTACCCTCACCATTAGAGGGGAGAAAAGGAGTGGGGTGTAGCACAGGAGCCTGAGAAAGAGAGGTAGGAGGACAGCCGGGAAAGAGGCACCCCGAAAGGCATGGGAGTGGGGCAGGAGAGATTGCAGGGCATGGGCGGGGACTAAGCGCCACTGCCCAGTGTATTCTACGTGCTGAGAACTGTCTTAGGATGGTCACATGCACTCTCGCAGACCAACCCGGTGAGGCAAGTATTGCTGTTCTCATTATATGGAGAACAGTGAGACTCGGACCCCCTGGTGAGGTGACATTTGCAGATCAAATTACCAGGAAGCAGAGATCTCGGATTTACACCCAGACCGGTCTTGCAATTCTTTCCACCACCCCCATGTTCTGCCAGTGCCTCCAGCAGGAGGTGCAGCATCCGGGAAACCACTTAACGGTTTTCTCATCTGTAAAATATGCACCTTTCAGGATTATAAGGATAAAATGAGCTAATCCGTGTAATCCGAAGCTTAGCCAGGTGGGCCCTGGATAAGCAATGATGCTTGTTGCTATGTGTGCATTGTACCACGGACTGTGGGGGACAATAAGTCCAGTGCTGGGGAGCACGTGGGGAGGGGGTAGGCTTCCAGGAGGAGGTACACAGGGGCTGAGGACTCAGTGGCTCCAAATGCTGATCCGTGATGAAGTTTCCATTGACTCAGGGGGAAAGCGAGCAAACGAAGGACAGCCTAATGGGTTTAATGTAAAGCCAAATGCGTTCAATGTAAAGGATTACTCTTTATCCTGAGATTATGTCCTTGTACTTTATTGCTGTGAAGCACCCTTTTTATAAAATGATGGTGGAGAGAGGAGGGTCATCATATTTTAAATATCCTTACTAACGAGGAAACTTTGGCCACCTTCTGTCATTCCCCAAACTTTCTTTTGAAATCTTTAGCTGGTTCCAAACTCAAAGATATGTGAACCACTGACGGCCGCAGCAGGGAGGGTGCTCTGGGCAGAGGCAGTGCTAGGCAAAGCCAAAGATGCGGAGAGAAGCACCGTGTGATCTGGAACTGCAGGGGAGTAGTAAAAGCAGCCAGGGCAGATGTGGGCTGAGGTCTCCAGGGGGTCTGAACAAGGATCCAGGGGGTGAAGTCCTGGGGTGCTAGGGGGATCACCCTGATGAAGCCCTGCCCTCGGCCTCCCAGGTCAGCTCTCCCCAGCCTGGCAGGGGAGCTCCCTCTGGATATACTGCTCTCCAGAGCACCCCCGTGGTTTTGTGTGTGTGTGTGTGTGTGTGTGTGTGTGTGTGTGCATACACGCATCCTTGGAGGCCGGGAAAGGAGAGCAAGGGTGGGGAAGCATAAGGACTGATGGACCCTGGCTCAAGGAGTCTCAAAGGTGAAGGGAGACATACAGGATGAAAATTGAGGCCAGGAAAGACAGTAGGGGAAAAAGGAAGGAAGACCCCAGGACTGTCTGATGGGGATCACAATGTCTGGCCTATGCATGTGTGTGTGTGTGTGTGTGTGTGTGTGTGTGTGTGTGTGTATTTGCACGCTAAATAGTGTGTCCCTGCCTCTAGGTTATCCGTGTTGGGGGAATATCTCTGTTGCATGTGTCAGGCTTTGGCTTGGGTTGTGCGTTCGTTGTATCTTGGGGTGCTTTGGGTGCTGTTGTTGTGTGCCTTGGGGTGAGGTGGTGGGAGGGAGGTCCTGCCCTGTGCAACCCTGCGTGTGCCTGCATGTCCTTGGTCTTTGTCTGCTGAACCCGCTTATGTCTGCTCCATGCATGTTTGTATACCTGTGTGGGGAGCCCATGTTACAGGCGTGTTGGGGGTGCTGAGAGCATGTCGGGGTGCACAGCTCAGCCCCTCGCCCCTCCTGATCTGATCATCCAGGCTGCAATTCCCATTTATTTCCATATGTTGTCTGTCTGTCCCAGGCCTGTCTGTCTCAGACTCTGACCAACATCAGAGCTTTCATATATGACACTGGGGGATGGAGAAGGGGGGAGGGCAAAGTCCTTAACCCCATCCACTACCACCGCCACCCTAGCCCCTTGTGAGTTTGGAGCCCTGGCATGCCCTGAGCTGGGGCAGCCCTTCCAAACCACTGCTCCCAGCGTGCTTTGGTCCTGTGGCCCAGGTATGCCTCTGCCCCACCCCCATCACTGCCTCTCTCTGCCTCCGACTCTGGCCTCTGCAGCCTTCCTGTGAGCAGAACCACCCTCCTCATCTCTGGACTCCCCTTGTCCCCCCTTCCTGGCAGCCTCAGGCCCCTCCTCCAGGCCTTTTCCAGATTCAGGCTGCCTGGAGGGGCCACAGCCCTGGGGAGCAAGTGTGTCCCCTTTGCCCTGCCCTTGCCACTTGGCTTCATGTCCCACACCCCAGAGCCTGCCAGGAGGGCTCAGCAGAGAGAATAAAATGGGGTTTGGGAAGGAGGGCAAGTGTGGGTGTGAGTGGCAGTGCTCCCCTGAAGGGTGTGTTTGTGAGTGAGCACATGGGTGTGCGGGGTCAGAGAGCTGGGCAAAGTGCCAGCGTCGGAGGCTTGTGCAGGATGGAGGCAGATTCGACGGGGACGTTGATGGGTGGGGGTGGCTGCCAGTTCCCAGGGATGCGGCGCACCATGGGCCAGGCAGGATGCGAAGGACTTTTGCAGATGATCTCATTTAATAAGGGTGACAGCACGGAGACGGTGGGAGAGAGGGATGGTGGTCAGGAGGCTGCTGCCCGGAGATCCTGCAGTGTCCCCTCGCCCCCGTCCCAGGCCCCAGGTTGGAGACGGGCGGGAGGAAGGAACAGGCCATTCCCTGGGTCCCCAGCCCCACTGCCTGCCTCGCCCCAGTCCCTCCCGGGGCAGAGGGTGAGGCAGACCCTAGGGGCTGTCTGTACAGTGCATCAGCCTGTCCTTACTCTGCGAATCCCACGTGGATGAAATGAGAACCCCCAGGTTCAACTTCAGAAGCCAAGGTTCAGCTCCCTGAAGGGGAGGAAGCGATGGCCGGGGCGGTGGGGGGGGGGGGGGCTCAGTGCCAAGGCTGAAACTGTCACTGACATGGGAGCAGGGCTCGGGGCTCCGCCCATGGCTTTCCCTCACCCAAATTTTGTCACTGAGTTTTAGGTGAGTTAATACCTGGTTGACGGTGCCAAGAAGTGAGGCCTGGGGTCTGTCTCCTCCAGGTGGTAACAACGCAGGGGCCTGACGGCCTGGATGCAATGGTTGCCCGAGGAAGAGTGATGGGGAAGGAAGGGAAGAAGAAAGGCAGGGGCAGAGGGGAAGGGAGGGAGACTGTGGGCATAAAGAAAATCCCTCTTATGCACAAACTGCCCCACCAGGGCAGAACAGTAATTCAGGCTCATTATAGAAGTCCCAGAGGTCCCTGAGCAGTGACAGTGTGGAGGGCTTCCAAGAGGAGGCGCTTTGTCTCTGAAGCATGGAAGGGCTGCGGTGGTGAGGGGCTGGGAGGAAGAGCTCCAGGAAGTAGCAAATGTGTTTGGGGGTCAAATGCATGTCCAAAAGAGCAGAGCAGCTCCACTCCTTCCTATAATCGTAAGGGTAACAGGAACTATCATTATTGGATATTTTCAGAAAAATGCTGTTATTATCTCTTATTGAGCATTTTGAGGAAAATACCATCATTATCACACATGAGGAAACTGAGGATTAGAAAGGCTAAAGTCACTAGTCTACACAGCAGCAGTGCAAGGATTTGAACCCAGGTCTCTGTTTTCAAGGCAGTGACCCACTTATGTTACATAGCCTCCCAAGTCTCAAACTCACCCCCTCCCAAGTCCCCAAAGCGTGTGGCTTCACCATTTCCCAGGCACTCAGGCTCAAAGCTCAGGCATCATTCATGTCCCCCCCAACCACTTCCAGGCAAGCACCTGATCCTCAGTATCCTTCTTCTTAGTGCTGGAATCAGACAGGTAGGGGTTCAAATCCCAGCTCTATCACTTATCAGCTGTGTGACCTTGGGCAAGTCACTCAACCTCTCTGTGCTTCAATTTTCTGTATTGTACAGAAAGGAAATGAACAACACATATAGGATTGTTGTAAGAATTCAACAAGTTAATATATGTAATACACTCAGAACAATGTCTGGCAGAGTAGGCCCTTAGGAAACGAGAGCTATTCTTATGTCCACTAAACTACATGCCTCCCCAGATCAAAGCTGTGCTTATAACACTGTCCTGCACAAAAACATGACACTCCTTGCTTCACACCTTGAAGTCCAAGAAGGTGGAGCATCTTTCTTTGTTGGGTCTTTGGTCATGTTTCCTTTCTGCCCAGAACCCTGTCAACATTCTCACCTCCCCTCCCCTGAAGACCTCCTTTGTCATCATATCTAAAACTCAGCCAGGGCATCGCCACTTCCAGGTAGGCTTCCTGGGTAGACATCTGCCCTCTCTGGGCTCCCGCAGCCCACTGCACTGCTTTCCATCACGGCATATTCTACACTCTAAGAATTGTCTTGTAATATGCCTGTCTCCCCAGCTGGGGTGGGTGCCTGCTTTGATCTAGCTTTCCCTCTTCTGATAACAGCAGCTTCCTCACTTTGGAGAAACGTCACTCCCAGCCCCACTCCCACCCCCCACTCCCTAAGGTTCTGCTGGGGCATCAGATGCCAGTGCCTGCTTCTTGCCATAAGGATGAGCAAGTGACTCAAGCAGCGCCAATAGGAGTCCTTCTTGGCATTTTTATCCATGGACACTGGGTGAGGAAATACTTCTCATTCCTCTGAGATCCAGGATGATGTCAATCTGGATCTTTCTGTGGTCACGCCCCACTCTTCTTCCACCACAAAGGAAGTCCATCTGCAGGGTAAAGGACCTAAATCCAGGGGAAGCACCTACTAAGGTCTTATTTTTATTTTAATGTTACCGCATTTTTAAAAATATCTACCCTTTTTGTTGTTTGGCATAAGTAACACATTTAAATGATTCAAAGACCAAAATAATCTACAAAGCTGGGCAATAAGAAGTCTCAGTTTTATCCCTGCTCCTGTCTACCTTTGTATGCACATCCCACCATGTGGGTAGTCACTTTAAAAAAAATTTTTAGGATCCTCCTGATGGTTTCTTATGGAAATATAAGCAAATAACAGTATACATTGTTATTGCTCCCTCTTTCTTAAAAAAGAATACTATATACAATGTTCTACACCTTGTTTTCATTTAACAATATAGCCTGGAGTACTTTGCATAAAGCACTCTGCAAGCTTCCTCTTTCTTTTTTACAGCTGCATAATATTCTATTGCATAGATAAACTATGCAGTTCCTAATAACGAACACCAGAGTTACTTCCAATCTTTTTTACTATGATAAGCAATGACAAGGATTTGCATGCATTATCTCATATGACTATAATGGTATCTATAGGTCTAACAATAAAAAGACAAATAACCCAACTGAAATAATGAGCAAAAGATTTGAACAGACATTTCTCCAAAGAAGATATATATACAAATGGCCAATAAACACATGAAAAGACGCCCACCATTATTAGCCATCAGGGAAATGCAAATCAAAACCACAATGAGACACTACTTTGTATCCACTAGGACGGATATAATGAAAAAGACAAAAAAAAAAAAAGCAGACAATAACAAGTGTTGGTGAGGATGGAGAGAAATTAGAACCCTGATATATTTCTGATGGGAATGTGAAATGGTGCAGCCACTTTGGAAAACAGTTTAGGAGATCTAGGAAATGTTAAACATGGAATTTCATAGGACTCGGGAATTTCCAAGAAAAAGAAGATCATGTGTCCACACAAAAACTTGTACTTGCGTGTGGCAGCATTATTTATAATAGCTCAAAAATGGAAACAACTCAAATGTGTATCAACTGATGAAAGTATAAAAATGTGGTACACCCATACAATGGAATATTTTTCAGCAATGAAAGGGAACGAAGTACTTAAAAATGCTGCAACATGGGTGAACCTTGAATATATTATGCTAAGTGAAAGAAGCCAATCACAAAAGACCACATATTGTATGATTATATATATTACAGGCCCAGACTAGGCACATCTGTGGAGACAGAAAGTAGATTAATGGTTGTTGGTACTTAGGACTGACGGTGCCTAGAACTGATTAGGGGGAGAAAAATGGGGAGTGACCACCAAAAGGTATGGATTTTCTTTTCGGGGTGATGGAAAGTTTCTAAAATTGATTGTAGTGATGGTTGCACAACTCTGTGAATAAACCAAAAATCATTAAATTATATGCTCTAAATGGGTGAATTGTGTGGTGTGTGAATTATATTTTTAAAAGTCTGCTTTTTTAAAAAAAATATATATATATATATCTGTAGGATGAATTCCCAGAAGTGGGACAGTTCAAAGGGTAAATGCACTTTAAATTTTGGTAAATAGTGAAAAATTTTGCTCCAAGGGGGCTGTAACATTTTTCACTCCTATCAAATGCAAGGCAGATGACTTATCTCCATTGTATACATGAGGAAACTGAGGCATGGATGAGCCAATATCACATAGTTAATAATGTCTAAGCTGTAACTGAAGTCAGAACTGTTGGACTCCAAAACTTGTGCTCTGCTGCATCCTACTCATTTGGTATTTTTCCAGTGATCATTAGATCTCCTCAAGCAAGCAAGCAAACAAACAAACAAAAATGGCTTTTGAGTGCATTGATTTTCTCTGGGTTTTTTTTTTTTTTTTTGGTTTTCTATTTCATTGATTCTTGCTTTGATCTTTATAATTTCCTTTCCTCTGCTGATTTGGGTTTAATTACTCTTCTTTTTTTAGTTTTTAAGGTAGAAGTTGATGATGGTGATATGAGGTCTTCCTTCTTTTCTATGTAGGTGTTTAGTACTATAAATTTTCCCCTAAGTACAGCTTTAATGGCATCCCACTAAATCTGTTATGTTGTATTTTTATTTTAATTTAATTCAAAATATTTTCTAATGTTCCTTTTGATTTCTTTAATCCACGGGTTATTTAGAAGTGTCTTATTTAGTCTCTAAATATTTGGGGATTTTCTAGACATCTTTTTGTATCAAATTCTAATTTAATTTCATTGTGGTCAGAGAACAAACACACTTTGACTTATTTTAAATTTATTGAAACATGTTTTATAGCCCAGAATACAGTCTTTCTAGGTAAATTTTAAATGTACACTTAAAATGGATATTATACTGTTGTTGAGTGAAATGTTTTATAAATGTCAGTTAGGTTCAATTTGTTGATAGAATTGTTCATTTACTATACCCTTGATGATCTTTTGTCCAGTTCTTCTATTAATTGAGAAAGGAAAATTGAAGTATCTCTAACTATATTTGTGAATTTGTGTATCTCTCATTGCAGTTCTGTCAGTTTATCCATAATGTATTTTAAAGCTCTATTATTAGCTGTGTAAACATTTAGGACTATGTGTTCTTGATGCACCAACCCCATTACCAATTAAGAGAACCATTACTCTGTCTGTTAATATTCTTTGCTTGAAGTCTATTTTACTTATATTAATATAGCCATTCTAGAATTCCTTTTATTAGTGTTAGCACAGTGTATCTTTAGCCATCAGTTTATTTTTAACCAATTTGTGTCTTTATATTTAAAATTTCCTGTAGGTGTCATATAGATGAATCGTACTTTGGATAAACAATCTGACAATCTCAGCCTTTTAATTGTGGTGTTTAGGCCATTTACATTTAGAATGGTTATTGATATGATTAGTTTAAAATCTACCTTCTTGCTGTTTGTTTTCTATTCATCCCATCTGTTCTTTATTCTCCTATCCTTTTTTTTTTGGATTGGGTATTTTTTTATGATTTAGTTTTATCTCCTTTGTCATAAATAGTTATAACTTTTATTTTAATGTTTTCAGTGTGTATCTTGAAATCATCCTAGTCTGCATTCAAATAATATTTACCACTTCACATATAGAACAAGATGCTCATCATAATATGCTTCTATTTTTTGCATTCATGGCTTTTATGTTATTGTCATAAGTATTACTTCCATATTTGTTATAAATATCAGAATACATAGTATTATTTTTGCTCTACCCAGTTAATTATCTTTAAAAGATATTTTTTAAATAGGCAGGGGAGTACTTGATATCTGCCTACTTAGTCACCTTTCCCAGTGGTTTTCACTCCTTTGTGTAGATCTAAATTTCTGTCAGGTATTATTTTTCTTCTGCCTCAAGGACTTTCTTTAACATTTCTTGTGCTGCAGGTCTGCTAGTGATGAATTCTTTTAGCATTTTACTTTGGAAAAAGACTTTATTTCACCTTTGTTTATAAAAGCTATTATTACTGGGTATGCTGGTTTGAATCTGTGGTGTACCCCAGAAAAGCCATGTCCTTTAATCCTCATTCAGTATTGTTGGGTGGGAGCTTTTTGATCGTTTCCATGGAGATGTGACTCACCCAATTGTGGGTATCAACTTTTGATTAGAAGGAAATGTGGCTCCACCCATTTCAGGTGGGCCTTAACTGGAATCCTTTAAAAGAGGATACGTTTTGGAGAGACCCCCTTTTAGAGCCACGATAGAGCCTGCCCAGCCAGAGACCTTTGGAAGGAAGATGCCCCCCGGGGAGCTTCATGAAACAAGAAGCCTGGAGAGAAAGCTAGCAGATGTCGCCACGTTCACCATGTGCCTTTCCAGTTGAGAGAGAAGCCCTGAACTTCATCGGCCTTTCTTGAGTGAAGGTAACCTCTTGTTGGTGCCTTAATTTTTATAGACTTGCTTTAATTTGGACACTGTCACAGCCTTAGAACTGTAAACTTGCAACTTAATAAATGTCCCCTTTTAAAATCCATTCCATTTCTGGTATATTGTATTCTGGCAGCTGGCAAACTAGAACACTGGGTATATAATACTAGATTGACAGTTTTATTAATTTTTTAAAATTCACATTCTGTATTTTAAAGATGTTGCTCCACTGTCTTCTGGTTTGAAATGTTCTAAAGAGAATTCTGATGTCATTTTAATCGTTGTTCCTTTATATGTAATGTTCTTTTTTTCTCTGGCTACTTTTCAGATTTTCTCTTTATCATTGGGTTTAAACAACCTTTTTATGAGTAATCTCAGTGAAGTTACTCTTATACTGAATGCTCATTGATATTTTTGAATCTGTGGCATATATTTCTAGGTTTTATCAAATTTGGAAAAAATGGCCATTATTTCTTCAACAATTTTTCTGTCCTCCTTTTGTCATCTTTGGAGACTCTAATGAAAGGTATATTAGGCTGATTGAAATTATCCCACAGCTCACTGACACTCTGTTCATTTATTTTGAATATTTTTTCTCTGTGTGTTTAATTTTGAATAGTTTCTATTGCTGTGACTTCAGAGTCACTAACTGTTTTTTCTGTGTTGTCAAATGTGTTCCTAATACCATCCAGTGCATTTTTTTTTTGTCTCAGACCTTGTATTTTTCATCTCTAGAAGTTCGTTTTGGGTCTTTTTCCCCCAGTCTCTACAGAACATGATAATCCTCCTTCCAGCTTCTTGAACACATGGAACATAGTTATGATTGTTCTAATGTTCTTATCTACTTACTCTTGCTATCATCTGCGTCATTTGGGAATTTGTTTCTATTGATTGATTTTTCGCTTTATTAGGGGTTGTATTTTCCTTCTTTGCATGCCTTGTAGTTTTTGGTTGGATGCCACACATCACGAATTTTGCCTTGCTGTGTGTGCTGGCTATTTTAGTATTCCTATAAATATCCTTGAGCTTTGTTATGGGATGAAGCTTGATTCTTTTGAGACTTGGTGTAAAGGACCTGAGAAACCTGTAGTCTAGGGCTAATTTTTCCTACTACTGAAGCAATACTCCATGATTTATGAAGTTTTCCCCTCAGCCTGGTGGGAACACAAACCATTCCAGGTCCTGTGTGAGCTTCTGAGATTGTCTCCTCTGCTCCTTTGAGTTGATTCTTTCCCTGGCCTTGGATAGTTTCCTTGCATACAAGTGCTACTCGATGCTCAGCTGAAGACTTGAGGGGAATCCCCTACAGATATTTGAAACTCTCCTTCCACGAAGCTCTCTCCTCTCCATTTCGGTGCCCTGTGAATTCTAATCACTTTGGCCTCTCAAGATTCCCAGCTCTGTCTACTCATCTCAGGGAGATGTCTGGGCTCTGCCTGGGACCCCTCCCGGTGCTGCAGCCTAAAAATTCTCCCCAGGCAGAAGCTGGCAATTGTAGGACTCACCTCATTAGTTTTCCTTCTCTCAGGGATTGCTGTTTTTTGCTGTCTGATGCCCAATGTCTGAAAACTGTTGTTTCATATATTTTATCCAGCTTTTCCCATTGTTTCATGCCAGGGGGTAAATCTAGTTCTTGTTATTTCATCTTCCTAGGAGCACTGTACCTACATTTTCACATTTAATTGACACAATAATCTTATATAGTAGGTAGTAGTATGATTATCCCCATTTTATGGATGAGGAAATTTGAGGCTAGGAGATTAAGTTGTGGTAGAGTAGGGTTGAGAGACAGAATAATATAACAGAAAAAATGATGGACTCTTTTCTGGGTCTGACTCTCAGATTCCCCACTTATTAGCTGTGTGGCCTTGGACAAATTACTAAACCTCTTTGTGCTGCAGTTTCCTTGTGTGCAAGAATGGGGATAATAATAACATAAATTACCTTATAAGGTTGTAATGAGGATCAAGTGAGCTACCATATATCTGGTACATTATTCCTATGTGGGTGTTGGATATTATTATCAGAGTACAGTAGTTAAAAATCTAGAGTTCGGTGACTGGGAGACCCACTCTGAATTCCAGCTCCCTCACTAACTTACTGTGGAAACTTTGCCATGTAAATCAATCAGAATTCAATCAGAGAAGCAGAAGCAATAGGAGATACTAACCAGAAACAAAAAGGAAAGGGAACCCTGGGAAGTGTAGTTCAATTGAGCCTGGCTGATGCATCACCAAGCCCCATGCCATGCTACTTCACCACTCTGAGAGCTTTTTCCTCTTTGGTGAGATAGGATAATATCGGATTAAATGACATAATGCACATGGAGCACTTGACACATAGTCTGGCATAGGATAGGGTTCAATAAATCGCCTGGGATCCCACAGTTAATCACTGGCAGAGGTGCAATCTGAGCCCACGGCTGCTGTCTCCAAAGCCTGCTGCCTTCCCACTGTATGGCACTGCCTTCACATGCTGGACCAGAGACGGTGGCGATGAGTAAGACAGTCCCCGCCCACTGGGTCCCCTGGTTCCATAGGGGGTTAGCCAGGGCCACGAATAAACAGAATATAAGGCAGTCATCATTATTGGGACCTTTGAGCTGGATTCCCTACATCAGGACCGAGAGGGAGGGGGGCCCCACTTCACTGCACACTACTGGACAGCTTACCTGCATGATCGCATTTAGTCCTCCCAACCAAATGGTGAGTTGGATATTGTTATTATCCTCATATTACAGATGAGGGGCCTGAGACCCAGAGAGATTAAATAACCAGCCCAAGGTCACAGAACCAGCTAGAAGCGGCCCCCCTCCCTCCAGCCCCAGGCGATGGCTAGAATGACAGAGAAACTGCAGCCTGGGGTCTGTCCTGGGGTTGGCTCTCGGAGGTGAGGACTCTCTGGAGCTCAGAAGCCAGAGCTGGCCCCGGAGCCCCCTCCCAGGCTTGCCCCTGTGCCGGTGTCTGCCTGTGGGCGGCAGGCGCGGTGGTGGCTCCACTGCCGTCGTGGTGGCAGCGGCAGCAGGGAGACAGTCACACCTCGCTGTTTTGTAAACTGTTTCTCACAGCTTGTTTGTTCCGGGTTAGGGCTGGAGCGGCACCGTATGGAAGTGTGACTCATTGTTTAATGTGGCAGCTCATTAGCAGAGCTTGTTGCTGCCTCTGATTTCTCTGCTCTCGCTAATTGGAGAGCCCAGTGGGGCCCTGGCTTCCCAGGAAGAATGAACCCAGCTGCCCCAGGGTGCCGGCTGGCCCTTGCCCCTGCTGGCTCCCTGTGAAGGACACCCCATACCGGTGGGCACTGGTACCAACCAGAACAACTTCAAATCCCAGTTCATCCGTGCTGCGTAGCCTTGGGCAAGGCCCTCCTCCTCTCTGAGCCTCAGTTTCCTTATCCATCTAATGGGGACAATAGTACCTACCTTATCAGGGTCAGTGAGAGGAATAGTAACAAGATGTACAAAGTCCAGGCCAATGCCTGGGACATACTAGCTGCTCAGTAAACAGCTATGGCAGTCTCCCGACCTGCCTGGAGCAGTCACCGCACGAGGACGCTTTCCACTCTAAGCAATCTAACAACAATTCTTCTTTGAATGCCTCACCCCTCCTAAGGCATATTTGCAGAGGATTCTTCCTGCCCTGGGCATTCCCCACGTTCCCAGAAAAAGGCGACATGGGCCAGTTAGGGATGCTTCTGGCTTTCACTTGAGTGGAAGTCCACTTCCCTGGACTGGCCCTTTTTAGAACACATAGAATAGGTCTGCTCCCTCTGTCCCAGGACTGGTCCTTGGTATTTGCAGACAGGCATCACATGCCCTCTCCAAGACTTCTCTCCAGGAACATGCCCTGTTCCTTCAACTGCCCTTAACTGACATGGCTCACAGGGCGCTGAAAACAGCCAGCACTGCCCCCTGGAGTTGTACAATGCTACGACCCTCGTTCTGAGCCCCTTCCCCACCCTCCTCACACTCTCTGGCTCTTCTCCTCTTTGCTATGTTTCTTCTTGAAATGTGGGGTCTGGAATTCAACTCAATCCTGCTTCGCACAAGGTAGGGCAGCCCTATCTCCTCCCACATTTGAGTTCTGTACTATCTCGTAGCAATGCAATATGAGACACGTGGGTAATTTTACATTTTCTAATAGCCACCTTAAAAAAAAGCAAAAGGAAATAGGGAATGCTAACTTTTCACATATTTTTAAATTTAACCCAATATATCAAAAATATTATTTCAGCATATAATCAATATAAAAGCAGATATATTCATGAGCTATTTTAGCTCCTTTTTTTTTAATACAAAAATATTCTAAATCCAGTGTATATTTTACACTTGGAGCACTTCTGATTTTGGACTAGCCACATTTTAAGTTCTCGATAACCGCGTGTGGCTAGCAGCTGCTGAGTGGGACAGTGAAGTTCTAGACTTTACTTCTATCAATGTGGTCTGAACTGGCTTGGGCATTGTGGCTGACATATCACCCTGATGCAGGAGGAAAGAGTAATCTAACACCCGAGGGCCAGAACCTCTGGCAGTTAGGGGATCTTGGTTTGAGTCTTGGCTCCATCACCTGCTTTTTATATGTGACCTTAGACAACTCACTGCCCCTCTCCAGGTCTCAATTTCCTCATCTGACAAATACGAGATGAGAGAAACAGGGAAGCACTTGCTCTATGCCAGGAACTCTGTGGGGGCACTCTCCCTGTGTTTTCTTATGTATTCCTTGGGAAAGTCAGTGTTATCGGTTTTCTTATTCTTGTTTTCTAGGTGAGGAAACTGAAGCTCAGAGAGATCTGACCCCAAAACCCTCTCCAGAGCTCTGGTGGGCCGACTGCTCCTTCCTTCCTGGCCTCCCCTGGACACCAGTGGGGCTCAGTTTCAGGCAGGCAGCCCCCAAGCCTAAACCCCATCGTTTTAGGCTCCTCCCTCCAGCAGCAGGCTCAGGACAGGTGACAGCAGTGCTTTAAGGTGTACTTGCCGGTGGCGGTTTGCTACATGGAACCCTCCTTCCATCCTGGGTCTGTCACCCCAGAGCCGTCTGCACATGGTGACCGGTCAGGAGGCCAAGTCCCGGCCCCTGTCCTGTGCCTGTTCCCGCTGTGGCTGGACATACTGGAGGAAAGCCCCAGAGATCACATGGCCCAAGTCTCCCTCCCTTCAACTGCCTCCTCCCCGACTCCTCTTCCTCACTCCAGTCTCCCGTGGAGGACGAGCCCTGGGCTTGGAGCCCCGAAGCCTTGCTTCCAATCCCAGAGCTGTCATCTGCTACCTGCCTGGCTTTGAGCAAAGCACTGCTCTTGATGGAGGCTCAGTTTCTGTGTCTGGAAAAGGGGAGAATTCCTCCTTCCTCCTAAGGTTGGAGTGAAGAGTAAGAACTGAGACAATATATGTGGAAGTGTCTCGCCCAATACTTTGAGTAAATATTCAAAGTTGCTGGTTCTTTACACGTCACTTGAAGAACAATTTAACCTTATCTCCTCAACTGGATACTTGCCCTAATGCTCCTCGGTAACTCTCTGCACAGCTTTCTTCAGATTCCCTGGCCTTCTGGACCTTCCTGGCCTGGCCAGGCAGACTCATGGCTGTGGGGTGAGCGTTTCCCCAGCGACCACCTCTCCCAGGGGAGTGCTCTCTGGGCTGGAGGGAAGCTTGGCCGTCCTGTCTGGGGAATCCCAGGCATACCTTTAAAAAACAGACATGGCTTCTGTTCTGGATCTTTCTAAAGCACATCACACCCTTCCCTGTGTTCCCCCAGAGAGGAAACTGACCCAAATTCAACTTTTTCTTGATGATTCAGGATCATCATTAGGGCTATCCAGTTCTATACGATAATATTACCTTTGTTAATTGCCCACTGGGTATCAGGCATCTTATAAAAAGATGTCCTCTGATTCTTACACATGCCTGTTATAGAGTTTGACTATTTATCCCCTTGTCACAGATGAGGGAACTGAGGCTCCAGGTGGTTTGGAGACTTGCCAGGGGCTCAGGCAGTGTGGGTCAACCCCTTCCCACTTCCCCTCGCCCTTCCACGGACTTGGCCCCCAATCTGAGGGCCCCTGGCTGACTAGAAGCTCTTATATGCACTTCTGAGGCTGGTTTCACCCTTGCTGGGGGCTGGTAGCATACATGCTGGGGGCAGTGACCACCCACTTTTTAGCCTGCAGAGATCTGAGAAAGCAGATGCAATAACACATGCTTTTTAAGCCTTGGCTTTCCCCACCTGTGTGTACATTTGCACAATTTACCGGTTCCTTCTTTAACCACTCTCTTCTCTTGGCTTTTCATGAGTCCACCTGTCCTAGCTCGCGGGCTGTGCCTTCCCAGAGTCCTCTGTGGCCTGCCCTTGCTTGGCTCCCCGTAATGTGCCGGCATCTTCGGCATTCTGCTCTTTTCACACTCTCATCACCACCAGGATCTTAGGCCCTCCTACAGTTTCACCTCCTCTGGGCCAAGAACTCCCAAATTCACATCCCCTGTCCAGATCTCTTCTCAGCGCTCCAGATTGCATAGCCACTGCCTGCGGAGTTGACCTCTTCCCTGGGTGGTCCGCTGGCACCTCAAACCAAATCCGCTGCAACCACCAAAGCTTATGCCCCTGCTTCTGATGACTCTGTGGATTCCCCACCCCCACCCCAGGTCTGATAATAGTACTGGCTAACATTTATCAAGGGTTTTAGGTGCAGCCTCCACGCTAGGTGATTCTGTGGTTCTCACTTGACCCTTGCAGAACCCTGACAGGTGGTATTATTTTTTCATCAACCCATTTCACAGATGAAGTTATGGAAATGACGTGCCTGGCACATAGTAAGCACTTGGTAAGTGCTGGTTCTCTCTCTGGCCTTTGTTTCTTTTGATAGTCTAAATTCGGGAATCCAATTGGCTGCGCTTGCGCTGAGCAGAGCACACAGCAGGCGTTCCTCCTGGGGACACCTACCGGTGTCCAGCATGCTCTGTGATCACCCAGGCGGCTCCTTGTTCTGAGATCTCTCATCCTCGGGTCTCTCCCAGCTGAAGTCCAGATCCTGCCCCAAGAAGCAGCCCGCTGCCTACACAGATTTACATGGGAATCCAATTTCAGGCACGCAGACCCCAAGTTTTCCCCTTCCTCATTGCAACTCCCTTCCCCCACAATCCCTCCCCCCCATGCTCCCAGCAAGAGGCAAGGGACAGGTGACAGTAATGTTTGGGGTGTGTTTGCAGGTGGCTGTCCACTAGATGGACAGGTCTCCATCTGCACAGCTTCCTGGTCTCACTCCAGAGCCATCCCACCAGGGTGGGTGGTTGTGAGGCCAGGCCCCGGCCCCTCCCTTAGGTCTGTTATCATTGCTGGTGTTGGTGTTGCATCCCCATCCTCACAGCACTGAAACAGGTATTCTCAATTCCGTCCTACAGCTGAGAAACTCAGGGCTCAGGGACATGAGGCGACTTGCCCAAGGTCCCAGAGCCAGAATCTAACCCCCGGGTCAATGCCTGTGTTCTTTCTACATTCAGATTTGGGAGGATCATTTGGTTAAGGAGATACAGTGCTTTGC
Organism: Myrmecophaga tridactyla; assembly: GCA_004026745.1. Classification (NCBI taxonomy): domain Eukaryota; kingdom Metazoa; phylum Chordata; class Mammalia; order Pilosa; family Myrmecophagidae; genus Myrmecophaga; species Myrmecophaga tridactyla. The sequence continues at coordinate 31,826 of PVIY010007438.1, read as the reverse complement.
TCAAAGCCAGGCAGGTAGCAGATGACAGCTCTGGGATTGGAAGCAAGGCTTCGGGGCTCCAAGCCCAGTGCTCGTCCTCCACGGGAGACTGGGGTGAGGAAGAGGAGTCGGGGAGGAAGCAGTTGAAGGGAAGGAGGTTGAGCCATGTGATCTCTGGGTTTTCCTCCAGTATGTCCAGGCACAGCGGGAACCAGCACAGGACAGGGGCTGGGACTTGGCCTCCTGACCGGTCACCATGTGGGGACAGCTCTGGGGTGACAGACCCAGACAACAGGATGGAAGGAGGGTTCCATGTAGCAAACTGCCACCTGCAAATGCACCTTAAACCACTGTGCCTATTGCTGGAAGGGAGGAGTCATGCAAGGATGGGGCTGCTTGTCTGAAACCGAGCCCCATTGGGGCACCCTTGCTCTCATCACTGAGCAACCAGCTCAACCATAGGTGCAACGAGCCCACCAGGTAGATGACTGGAGTTTTATTCCAATAGGTTCTGGTAGAGCAGGAACAAGCACAACCATCTTTAATTTTTTTTGCAAGGAAACTGAGGCTCAGAGAAGCGCGGTAACTTTTTAAAAGATACACAGCCAGAATGGGGGGGGGGGTGCTGATGTGCAGTTCAAATCTGCCTGACTTTGAGGGCTTTGCCCTCTGCATCACTCTACACCGTGGCTGCCAAAAGCCCCACCCAGCCCCCTCCTTCTTGTCTCTTCTTCCAACCGTAGCCTGAGGTCCTTTGGGAGGCAGAAAAGACTTGGGCCCTTATATCTGATAACCCCAAGTAATGCCAGGCATGTATCGCTGGGTATTTTTACAACAAAATTTAAAATAATGAAAGGAAAAGAGAAGAGTTGTTAGAATGACTGTCTTTCAGTAACTATTTTAATGGATGAATGAGTATCCCAAGAAGATTCTAAAGCAGCGTGATAGCCTGATCTCTTTATGTCCATTGACCCAGCACAGGACTTTGCACTTGCAAAGGAGTAAGAAGATAGCGAGTCTTATGGGCAGGCAGTGGGCAAGGCTCCAGGTACCCAGTGAATTAGGGTTCGGTGAATTGGCCTTCTCTGAGAGGGGAGGGTTGATGAATGGCCCCCCTGGAGCTGTCAGAGCCTCATCCCAGAGCTCTAAAGGAGGGGCAGGAAGTATAAGAGTGTAGCAATTAAAAATTCAGGTCTCGAGTCAGCCCTTGATACAAACTCCAGTTCCTTTTCTTCTAGTACTGTGACCTCTTGAGGCCTCGGATTCTTCAGTATAAAAATGGCTCGTCATATTGAGTAAATGAAATAACGTATGTAAAGTAAAGCGGAAACTCTCCTTAACTTCCCTAAACTCCAGCATCATTTTTAAAACATATATTTTTATTGAGAAATCTTCACACATATACAGTCCATACGTGGTGTACAATCAATGGCTCATCACATAGCTGTGTATTCATCACCATGATCATTTTTGGAACATTTGCATCACTCCAGAAAAAGAAAAGAGAAAAAACACATACACCCCATACCTCTTACCCCTCCCTCTCATTGATCACTAGTATTTCAATATACCCTATTTATTTTACCCTTTATTCCCAATATTATTTATTTTTTTTTACCATATATTTTTTTACTCATCTCTCCATACCCTAGATAAAAGGAGCATCAAACACAAGGTTTTCAGAATCACACAGACACATTATAAGAGCTATATCATTATACAATCATCTTCAGTACTCAAGGCTACTGGAACACAGTTCAACAGTTTCAGGTACTTTCCTCCAACCTCTCCAATACATCATAAACTAAAAAGGGATATCTATATAATGCATAAGAATAACCTCCAGGATAATCTCTGGACTCTGTGTGAAATCTCTCAGCCACCGAGACTTTATTTTGTCTCACTTCTCTGTTCTCCCTTTTGGTCAAGAAGGCTTTCTTAATCCCATGATGCTGGGTCCTGGTACATTCCCGGAGTTCTGTCCCACATTTCCAGGGAGATTTACACCTCTGGGAGTCGTGTCCCATGTAGTGGGGGGAGGGCAGTGAGCTCACCTGCCAATAGGCAGAGAGGCCACATCTGAGCAACAAAAGAGGTTCTCTGGGGGTGACTCTTATGCGTAATTGTAAGTAGGCTTAGCTTCTCCTTTCCAGCTTCACTTATTTTTTGGCATGGGCAGGCTCTGGAAATCGAACTCAGGTCTCTGGCATCCAGCATCACTTTTAATTGTAATTTACTACTCTAAACAGTTTGGAGAAATCCTTCCAGAACTTTTTATATATGTGCATACATACATGCATGTATAATGCCCATCTATAGTGGTTACAAAAATGGAATCATATTATTGCACATAGCGCCTGGCACTTGGTAGTCACTCAATGCATATTTGTTGAATGAATGAATAACATTTTTCTGTAACTTCTTTTTGCACTTAATGCTGCATTCTGGCCATCTTTCTAGGTTTGCACATAGAGGTCTACCTTGTTCCTTTAGGAGCTGCGTAGTTCTTCTCTGTGAGGTTGTACCATAACACAAACCATCTCCTGATGGCCATCAGTGGTTTCCTATCACAATTATGACTGTCACTTTTTGAGTGCCTGTCATGTGCATGTCACTGTGGGAGGCCCTATTACGTACATATCTTTACAGATTCTTCACTTTTATCTCAGATTCTTCGTGCTTGACATACAATATGTGCTTGGGAAATCATCTGAAGACCCAGCTCCCAAAAGCTTCACCTCTGTGGAAGGGAAACATTTCCCCTTTCCCTGTCGCCTCCTCCCGCCCCCATTCGGGTTCTTGGCTGGGCATGAAAGAGAGAGAGAGATGAGTAAGACGAAGTCCCCGTGGTAGAGGATCCCACAAACTAGTGGGAAAGACAGATGTGGGGGAAGATAATTACAGCAAAGAGTGAGGAGAACAAAGAAACACACCCAAGGAATAGAGGAGGAATGACTGGTATACCTGAAGGAGTCCCGGGAGGGTCTCAGAGGAGGTGGCAGCTCAACTGAGTTTCAAAGGCTACCAGGAGCTCATGAGGCAGGGAGTTGACTGGAGACCATCCTTGCCCTACATGTGACTTCCTGCATCTCACTTCTTCCCTTCTTCATCACTTGTTCCATGCCCTCGTCCAAAAAGGGACATGGGGTAGATCCTAATTTTTATAAATTGACACATACAATAGCACCATTAAGTAAGTAAGAGGAACAAGAGTTGTTTTTTTGTTTGTTTGTTTGTTGTCACATGAGCAGGCACTGGGAATCGAACCCAGGTCTTCTGGATGGCAAGAGAGAATTCTGCCACTGAGCCATCATCGCACCGCCCAAGGAACAAGAGTTTTGTATTGAAAGGAAAAAGAGAATGATCCATACACCTAAACCGAGGATTGTCACATGTCACTGAATACAAGTTTTAGCTCTCCACTTCCCACCAGGCAGAAAGCTCTGTACCAACTGCAATGTGGGGGCAAGGGGCTCATCCATTCCCACCAGCACAGCCCACATCCCCTCTCCTCTGCACTTGACCCTCATTTTGTTTACTGTGTTTATGGGTCAGTTGTGTATGTGGCCGGTCAGTGTTTTGAATTGACCCTTAATTCTGGTTTATTCATCTGACCAAATTGGATGGAAAGGTTGGGGAGCCAGCAGTGTTGGACAAGCTGTAATGGGTTACTCCTTTGCATCTATCCCACTCTGTGGCATACATAGAGGAGAAACTGAGGCTTGGAGGCATGAAGCAAAACACCAGCAGGGCAGGCCCTGGGGCCCATGTCTCCTGACCCCAGCCCAACAGTTCTCTGTGCAGGCAGTGGCTGCCTCCTGGGGCAGACTTTGTCCAGGAGAGACCTGAGGATGAGAGATCTCAGAGCAAGAAGCCAGCCTGGGTGTTCACAGAGCATACTTGACATCTGCAGGTGTCCCTAGGAGGAACACCTGCTGTGTGTTCTGCTCAGCGCAAGCACGGTCGACTGGATTCATGAATTTAGACTTTTGAAAGAAACAAAAGCCCATGAAAGAACCAGCACTTACCAAGTGCCTACTGTGTGCCAGACTTCATTACTACGTCTTCATCCGTGAATGTGTTGACAATTAAATAATACCAACTTATCAGGGTTCTGTATGGATCGAGGGAGAACCTAGCATGGAAGCTGCACTTTGTTAGCCCTTGATAAATATTGTTAGAAATTTGCCATTATTATTATCATCATCATCATCCTCACGTCAACACTGTGAAGTACATACTCTCAATGCCACTTTACAGCTAAGAAATCTGGGGCTCAGGGAGATGAAGTGACTTGCCTGAGACGATGGAGTTAGAGCCAGAATTCTAACCCAGGCCCCTTGGGCTCAATTCTCTCTCCATGTTAAAGGATAGGGATCAGGAGTTAAAATGAAGTTTCATGGCAAGCATGCAGAGGGCAGGCAGGCTTGGGGCAGCAAGTGCCTATGGTGTTCTGGCCTTCTGTTGGTTTTTGGGGCCTCCAAATGGCAGCTCCAAGGACTATGGGTACAAATGGCTGAACTTGGCCTGGAACCAAGTTGTGGCTGTTGTGATAGGGGCAAGCTCAGGCCATGCTTCACACCTAGTGGAGCAGTAGAGACGTGGATGCAAAGTAGGCTGGGGGCTAGCCGAAGTCACTGGGCAGGGTCGGGCCAGCTGAGGGAACCATCTCTTGCTACTTGGATGATCAGAAATTGGGAAGGGTAGAATGACTGGCTCACATGGACGACATTTTTTACTTTTCCTCACTTAGTCCAACCCAGGTTTTAAATTGCAATTGTGTAAAGAAGTTAGGGTGTGGGGTGAGTGTGTTTCATAGAACACAGAGGGGAGACAGTGGCATGTATGTCTTATCCCTGCTGCCCCGTCTCCACTCTCAGCCTGGGTAGCCTGTGCCACCATTATCAGGCACTGCCCATCTTGTGGGGCAGCAGCCAGGTGAGAGAAAGCAGCTGCAATGGTGAAAGCCTTGGCTTTGGGGTGGGAAAACCCTGGCACAGCTCCAGGCTCTGTGACCTCACTAGGGAAAGTCATTTCACTTCTCTGAGCCTCCTCTTAGCCTCAGTTCCCCATCTGCAAACAGGAACAATGTCGACAGCTCCAGAGTGTGGCTTTTAGGATTAATGAGTAGTCCTAGCAAGCATCTCTGTTAGCTTCTTCCCTCTTCTGCTCACCACCTCCATTGGGCCGGTCACCCTGATTAATGATCCTGATTCCCCGGGAATCCATGGCCTGTCCACCAGGACTCCTCATGCCATAAGGTCCTCAGCCTAGGAGGTGACATTCACCAATCTTCTGGGGGGCATGGGGTGAGGCTGGGCTTTAGGCCAGAGAAAGATACTCTCACAAGTCCTCGGGGGGTTCCATAACTCCTTCCCCACCGCATTCTCTCCTTCCATTCTCCTATCACTCTAGGGGGTGGGTGTTGCGATCTGCGTTTTGCAGGTGGGTAAACTGAGGGTAGGTCTGGGGACACACAGTGTGTCCTTGATGGGGCTGGCCCTTGCTGCTTCCCCCCATAGCCACCTGCTATCCAGCACTGGGGCTGTGCTTGCCTAGAAGGAGAAGCAGCAACCCAAGTCATCCTGGATGGGGTCTGAGTCTCCTCACAGGCAGAGGCCCACTTGGGGAAGTCTGCTGCCTCCAGTGGACTTCCTGGAGGTCGAGGTGGGCCTGGTGAGAGACGGCAGTTGGAAGACGGTAGCTTCCCTTAGCCACCCCACTCTCATTCTTTTGACTCCTCCTTACATGTTCTGTCATGGTTGGCTCTTTAGAGTTCCAACAACTTGAATATTTGGCATGGAATTCTCAGCTCTCAGTGAAATCAGCTTCTGATGGAAGCTTGGAGACCATCTGCCCCAGGCCGAGGCCCCAACACATTCAATCATCAGGAAATGGAGCCACAGAGAGGAGAAGTGACTTTGCCAAGAGCAGAGCCAGCAGCAGAACAGAGGTCTCCTGACTCCTACCCCAATGCGCTGGTAGATTCCTTGATTCAGAGAGATGACAGGTCCTGGGGTCAGGGTAATCCAGAGGAGAAGTCATGTGGGTAGGACAGGGCAGCGAGGTCACGGTGAGATGCCAGTTTTTATCCTGCCAGACACTGCTGTCAAGTCCTCATGCCACCGGTTCCCTGCAACAACCGTGGAAGGTCACTTTACACGGGAAGAAGCGAGGGTCAGGGAAGTCCCAAGTCAAGCACAGCTTCTAAATTAAGGAGGCAGAATTTGACCCTGGACCTGTCGGTCTCCAAATCCTCTCACCTTACACTTCTTCTTCCCTGCAGCACAGTAAGAGGGATGCTTTGCAAGTTCTCTGGCTCCTAGGTGTAGTAATGCTGATAATTTAGAATATCAGGGCAAAGCTGAGGCAGAAGGATGAAAGGCACATATATATGTTTGGTGTTTCCTGTGTGCTGGACATCTCTCATGTGTGAGCTTGATCCGCACCCCCCACACACACACACACACAAATAACGCGTACAACCACACCATCAAATAAATACAGCCACCCCCATTTTACAGACGAGTAAACAGCTTCAGAGAAGGGAACTGACTTACCCAGAAGCTCATCTCCCCTTTGCCCCTAGGTACTATTCAGGAGCAAACTCAGACTTCAGTTTGAGTCCCGGTTACTGACTTCCCTTCTCTGAGCCTCACTTTCCTTGTCCAGAAAATGGGAATAGTAGCGTCTACCCCTCAGATGATTGCGAGGATGAAATGAGTTCATTCATTCATTCATCAGATATTTATCAAATGCCTCCTCTAGGCTCTGGGGACAAGAAGACAAGTGTTTCACTCCTGAGGAGCCAAGTTCTCGATAAACTAATGCCTGTCAGGGGCTGCGTGTGGGGCTGGCACTTAGTAAGTGCTCAGTAAAACACGTGGGGCTAAGAACACAGGATTGAGTGATATGGAGTGCAGAATGAGCCTGGCCTGCAAGAGGAGCTCCCTCAGGCACTACTCCTGTCCCATCATCAGTGGTGCTACAGCTGCTTGGCCAATGAAGACACGAGGTCGTTTTGGTCGGTGGCCCCATGTCCTCGGGCACCCAGCAGTCCCTGGTCCAAGTCAGCAGAACTTGACCCCAGGCATGGGCCAAGGAGGCAGCTGAAGAGCCTCAGGTCTTCTCACAAGGGCCTTCTGCTACTGCCCCCCTCCCCGCCAGCCACGCCACCTCAGTTCAGCCCCACCCGCTCCCTGACACTGTCCTTGGGCCAGGTCTGAGCCAGCCCTGGAGGCTCTCCCAGCTGTCCTGATGTCCCCTCTGGTTTCTGCAGACGCTCCCCTTTTCTTCCCCTGGACGCCTGTCTGGGCACCAGACCCTCCCTCTCCAGAGGCATCCCCAGACCTCACCCCTGTGCTATTCTTTTTTCCTGACAACTGTGGCGTCAAATGTCAACAGGCCATGCTCAGCACCAGCAGGGCGGCGGGGCTCGGCTCCATATCTGTGGGTTGGCTGGGGGAGGGGGGGTCCTCTTGAGCCTCCCTTCTCCCTAATGGGGGGCTAGGAATGTTTGTTCCCGGTCTGGCTCTGCTCCCAACTCACCGCATCGCTTTGAGCAAATCTCTTCCTTGCCCACCTGGGTCTCTCTGGACCATCCAGAGGAGATGCCCTCACTTCCCTGGCATGAGAATTGAGGGACACAGGTGGAGCCCTCTGGGCAAGTGATAGTGGCCTTTCCCGAGAGGGCATAGCTGGGCTCTGGAAGGGGGTTCTTGGGGAGCAGAGCAGCTGTACCCAGGCCTCAGGGAACCCAGTCCTCTTGTCCTCACTTGCCCTGAGTGAGCTGGGAGAGCTGGCATCCAGTGCTGGGAAAACGGGCTTTGGCGGGCCCTGACAGCTCAGCAGTGGCAGTAGCAGTGGTGGCAGTGGTGGCCATGGCAGGGGCTATTCTGAGAGCTGGGAGGGACTGGGGAGCTGAGAGTGGAGGAAGGGAAGCAGCCCAGGAGGAGACAGCCTGATGCAGGGCTGTGGGACGGGGTCAAGGGTGGTGGGTGCACATCATTTGGGGTGGGGGGAGTGGACGGAGGGGAGTTTGAGGTATGCTCTGGGATCGTCTTTGGGTGTATGCATGCACCGTGAATGAATGACAAGGGTGTGAGCGAGTGTGTGAGCACTGGAATGGGAGTGGGTTTAAGGGCATGGGAAGGTGTGAGGGGAAGCAAACGTGACTGTGTGTGGAAGGGAGAGGAATGAAAGGGTACACAAGTGGAGGCTGCTTTGTGAGCAGGGATGAGTGTGGGAGGCGCAGGAGGGGTACATGGGCACTTGAGGGTGAACATAGGGTAGGGGAGGCCGAGGGGACTGTGTAAAGGGGATACAAGTGTAGGGGACATGTGCAAATGCACAAGTGGGTGAGCCAGTGAGTGTTAGGGGACACGAGTGTGAGAGCAGGTGGGACTGTGTGAGCTCAGACGTGCAGGCAGGGACGCTGGGTATGGGCAGCAATAGTCGGTAGCATTTATTGAGCCCTGTCTCTGGGTTTGCTCCTGACAAGCATAATCTTATTTAATTCATCCACAGTCCTATGAAAGGTGTGCAATTAGGATACCCATTTATAGATGAGGAAGCAGGTAAGTCATTTGTTCATACTTTTACCCCTATATCATACTGCTTCATGACAAATGGATGAGCAGGTGTGAGCAGGGCTCAGGCTATAAGTGAAAAAGAATGAAAAAGCATGAATGTCAGATTGTGCTTCTGGGTGTGAGTTTTGGTGTGTGTGGTAGTGGGAGGGTAAGGGCTGACTGTGCAAACTTGGGTCCCAGTGGGGAGTTCAGGCAGCAGCTGTGGACACTGGGTGGGGCAGGGTGGGAGCATAGCCTGGGTCAGCCTCTAGGGCATCTCTGCCAACCTGGCTTCCCAGCCCTGCAGTGGCAGCTCAAATTCTCAAGCAACCTCTGCCAGGGACCCCGCCTAAGGACAACTCCCAACACTGGTATGGCCCCCAGCAGGCTCCTACCTCACAGCTCAGGCTGGGCCAGGGGATGAAGACAGGCAAGACGCTTGCCTGGTCTCCAGGATATGTGAGGGGACAGCCTCCTAGTGTGGGCTCGCCAGGCAGGGAAGGCATATGAGAACTGTGGGAGAGGGTCAGTCAATGATTTCAGGCCCTTGTGACTCTAAACAGAACCACCTGGAAGGTGTGTGTGTGTGTGTGTGTGTGTGTGTGTTACAGGGAAAGGGGATACTAACACTTTACACATGCCACCCTCTCCTTTGGGATGTAGTTCAGGCAGATTCTGCAAGCTGGGACTGCTCCCACCCTGGGGTGAGGAGGGGCCCCTCCAACTGCATCCCCACTCTCACCCTTTGCCCTAATCCTCAGGATCTAAATTGGAAAGAAGAAATTTTTCCTGGGAAAGTGGGGTGATCTCCTGTAGGCTGGGCCTGGTTCTCCCCACAGCTCAGAAGACTGCACCTCCTGGCCTGCAAGTCTGTCTCCAGCCTCTCCAGGCTTGAGTTATTGGCTGGGTGAGAGGGTCAGGATCTTGGAATTGTAGTCCTGGCTAATCTATCTGGGAAAATCACCTCCCCACTCTGGACCTCAGTTTCCTCATTGGCCAAATAGAAATACTGTGCTAAAGCAACAAGAGATGAGGCCGGCAGAGCAGCAAGTGGTCTGGGCAAGGAGGGAGCAGACACAACATTCCAAAGTGTGGGGAGGTGGGGATTAGAGAAAGTGTCAGGGAAAAGCTGACACTTGAGTTGAGCTTAGAAGAGAGGGAAGATCTCAGATGAGGGCCTTGGGGAAGGGAAAGGATGTTTGGAGCAGAAGGGATACCTCCAGCAAAAGCTGTGGTGCGGATGGGGGGTAGCTAGCTGGAAGCCTCTAGTGCATCGTGAGGTGAGGTCATAGGCTGCCAGACCTCTCAGCCAGCTTCCTCCTCTGGGGCTGTGGGATGATTCGATTAACCTCTGACTCCTTCACCATCCTAGGCAGTAGGGATTTCATCTGTCTCAATTGCTGCTCTCTATAGTGTCCCCTAAGTGCCGGATGCATGAGAGGTGCTCAATAAACACCTGTTAAATGATCGAACAGCACCCTCCCCAAACATCACGGAGAGGGTGCCTGTTCCAACAGCCCCTGCAAGAGCCTTCGAGGGACTCTAAAATAGCAGGGGTCCCAAATTCATCACCTGGGAACTCCTTAGAAATGCCAAGTCTCAGGCTCCAACCAAGAGCTACTGAAGCACAACCTCTGGGGCTGGGGTCCAGCGATCTGTCTTAACCCGCCCTCCACGTGATTCTGCTACGAGCTAAACTTTGAGAACCGCTACTCTAAAACTATGCCCATCGGCTCCATAAGAGCCTGCAGAGAATCCGTTAGCACGGGGAAGTTAAAATTGTAGGAAAGCTGACCTAGGACCCAGCTATTCTTGACACTTTCCCTCTCCGTAGCCCAGTCCAGGGCACAAAGAGGAGTCGACCATCCCCACCCCCCACCCCGGCCTTCCAGGCAGGAAGACAGGAGGGAAACCACAAGGGTTCAGAAGCTGGGGGTGGGGCATTCCTCCCGGGGATTGAAGGCGGGGCTACTACTCTGAGCCCCGCCCCATTCTCGTTGCCCCGGGAAACCCCGGGTTGTAACAATAACCCGCTGACGCGCTTCTGGGCGGGATCCTTCCGAATCCATGGGCGGGGCAGCTCTGCTGTGGACCAATGGAAGCTCTAGGGCCCCGCCCCCTTCCCCCCTCCCCGAGCGCCGACCAGGGGGCGGGGTCGGCGTCCGCCGCTCCTCCCCTGCTCCGTAGGCGGCGCTGTTGTCTCGGGGGCTGCGGTGGGGTAGCCAGGCTCTGGGAGCTGCGCGCCCCCATCCCCAGCCAGCGGGCGGGACACCCCGGCCGGGAAAGGATTCCGCGGCCTCGGGCGTGCACGCCCCGCCCCCTCCTGCGCCGGGCCCGCCCCCTCCCCTTCCCCCGCCCATCCCGAGGTGCAGCCGGCGCTGAGCGCGGCGGGCGCGGGAGCTGGCGCTGGAGCCGGAGCGGCGGCGGCGGCGGCGTTCCCGGGGCGGCGGCGGAGGCGCGGGCTCCGGCACGGGCTCGGGCTTCGGCATGGTGCAATCCGGCCTTGTCCCGGGAGAGCGGTGCCCGCGCGCGGGGCCAGCGCCCGGGGAGCGGCGGCAGCGGCGGTGGCGGTGGTGGCTGCAGGCGCAGGCAGGCGGCAGGTGCTAGGAGCGGGGCTGGGCGAGGTGTGTGCCGGCTGGGCTCCGGGGCCGCCGCCCCCTCACTCCCTGGGTCTCTCCCTCTCTCGGTGCTCTCTAGCGCGTCCAGCCCCCTGCCTCCGCGCTCCGGCCCATGGCGTCCCGCGGTTGAGCGGGCGCCGCCAGGGACCCCTCCCGCGGGCCTCCCCGGGGCGCGCAGATCCCGGAGCCACCCGCCCATCCTCCGCGGAGCCAGCCTCCCCTCCTCGCCGGAGCCGGGCGGGACCATGGCTACGAAGCTGCGAGCGCATCAGGTGGACGTGGACCCGGACTTCGCGCCGCAGAGCCGGCCGCGCTCGTGTACCTGGCCCCTGCCGCAGCCCGACTTGGCCGGCGACGAGGACGGAGCGCTGGGCGCAGGGGTGGCCGAGGGCGCCGAGGACTGCGGGCCGGAGCGCCGGGCGACGGCCCCGGCAATGGCCCCAGCACCGCCGCTGGGCGCGGAGGTCGGGCCGCTGCGGAAAGCGAAGAGCTCCCGGCGGAACGCGTGGGGGAACCTGTCCTACGCCGACCTCATCACCAAAGCCATCGAGAGCGCCCCGGACAAGCGGCTCACGCTCTCGCAGATCTACGACTGGATGGTCCGTTACGTGCCCTACTTCAAGGATAAAGGCGACAGCAACAGCTCGGCCGGCTGGAAGGTGGGGACGTCCGGCTGGGTGGGGTGGGGGGCTGGGAACTACGGCTGGGGTTTCAAGGGGGCTGCTGTGTGCTCCTGGACGTGGGGTGGACCGTCCGGGGTGGGGGCACTCTGGAGCGCCCCCAGGGGTCACTGAGTGTGCGCCCAGGGCATAGGCGCCGGCGGGCGGACGGGCGGGGGCGTGCTGGGAGCAGCTGTGTTTGTGCCCTGGATGCTGGGTGGGAGGTCTGGCAGGGCGACAAGGGATTGCCGCTTTGAGGTGTCCCCGAGGCACTCTGTTCAGGTAACACCCCCACCCTGTCCTTGAGGCGTGGCAGAAGAACCCATTCCCTGGCCCTTACCCTGGGAGTTTGCTTTGTGTTACTCTTGCCTTACCGTCGCCACCAGGGCACCCTCCTTAAAAAGCTGGAAAAACGACTTGGGGTGCATGGCAGCTTTCTCTCCCAAATCTATCCCGCTGCCCTTCCTGGAACTGACCCCAGATGTGGACTGCAACCCTGGGCCCACAATTCTTACTGTGATGCCAGGAGTTCGCTGTAGGGCACCAGCCAACATGGGGTGGGGGAACTCAGTCAGGTGCCCTGGGAAGCTCTGAGTTTTCCTCTTACCTGGATCAGCGTGGGTGGTGGTAGTGATGAGCCTGCTGGTCTGAGGGCTGGGGGTGGAGGGCTGGGCACCTGTCCCCACCCACCCCCAGGTGCCTGTCGTTCAGTTCCCTGGCTTTCTGAGCTCAGATGCATTTGGGGGTAGGGGTGGGGCGGGGGACCCACCGGCTGAGGCCTCAGCATCAGCCAGTGTAAAGGGAGAGTTAGCTCGGGAGAGGACAGGGGTTTGACTGGATGGTGGCCTCCAGGGCCAGCTCTGCCTCTGGCCCTCTTCTTGGGAAGTGGGATAGTCTTTGCCCTGGGGGAAGAGGAGGTTGGGGGAGCCTGTGGGGGAAGAGCTGACAGCGGGTGTGTTGTCAGGTGTCCTCTCGGGGAGGGGGCCTCAGTGAGGCAGGCATGCCTATAGGGAAGGAGGACCTGTGCCCTGTGGTGGGAGCACTGAGGCCGAGGAAGGAGGTGTGCCAGTGGAAGGGAGGAGGCTCGTGGACATGGACAGCTCTGCACACCCAGTGGCTGCAGTGGAGGGACCGTGGTGTCCTGACCTGGTCACCCATGGCGCTCAGGCCTCCAGCTGGCAGCTTCTCTCTCTGTGGGGCCCATGCTGGAGGAGGTGTCCCCTTGGGTGCAACCCCCACCAGAGCACTTACTCCTCCCAAGTGGGCCCTGCCCTTGGGCTTGGCTCGCACTTCCCTCGCTGCTCCCTATGCGGTGTCCCACCTTCCACCTCGTCCTGTAGAAATAGTCCCTGTTCTCAAGAGTGCAAAGTTCCTTCCCAGGAAGCCTCCTCTAACCTTTGGCTAGCTTAGGAGTCCCCCTTCTCTTGCCCTCCCCCTGTCTGCCTTGGGGCTTAGTCGTTTGTGTCCTGTCTCATTTCCCCTCCCTGCCCCCACCTTTGGAAGGCAGTGGCCGTGTCTTAGCCCTCCCTGTGCCCGCAGCACCCAGCATAGAGCCTGGCCCCAAGGAGCCACCAGTGCATGTCTGGTGAAAGGTGACTGAGGGTCTTGTGTCTTGGCTGCAAAGACAAGAAATGGAGGCTTTTATTTTGTGGAGGGTGCAGAAGATGTTAAAGCAGGGAGAAGTCCTGGGTGCCAGAGAAGGCCAGCAGGCTTCCTGCAGGAGGTCAGCTCCAGTTGGTGCTTGATGGATCGAGGGGGACAGAGGAAGGTGGAAGAGGGGACATGAGGCTGGAAGTGGAGAGCTGCAGATCATCCAGAGTCTCAGGGCCAAGCTCTGTCAGGAACCTTCACACATCTCCTTTCCTACTGTCAGCAGCCCCTAAGGTGGGTTTGCCATTCCCATTTACACAGGAGGCACTAGGGCCCAAATTGGAGGCGTGAACCACCCAAAGTCACATATCAGTAGATGGGAAAGGGGAAAGCTGGACTCTAACCCAGGGGTGTGTCTCTTTGCAGGGCCCAGACTCTCTAGCTTTCCAATGCCCCACAGAAGTGCTGGAATCGTATCCTGCTAGTAACTGGGGATTGGGGTGGTGGGAGAGGTGGAGGCACTGGTGGCTTTTGAAACAGGGGCAGATACAAATCTTAGCATGTGATTGGGGATATGCTTGGTGGTAATTCAGTCTCATAAGTCCCCTTCTCAAATGGTGAGACTGAGGCCCACGCAGGGGATGGAACTGCTCTCACATCCTCAGTGAGTGGCACACCCTGGACGAGGGCCCAGCTCTCTTGCCTGTCCATTGGATGCGGCTTCCACTGCACCATGCCATTGGGGGGACGTTGGTTCCCCTGTATCTGTGCTCAGGAAGGAAGGAGCCTTGGAGACTTAGCCCCAACGTGGAGCATTGGAGAGGAAGCCTCAGGCTTGGACTCCTGACCTAGGCCCTGGCAGAGACCACCCAGACACTGGAGGAGGGCTGGTCAGAGGGGCCTTTGGCCTGCTCCATCCTTTCCCCCAGTAGTTGTACTCATTCTACCCCATCTCCCACCTAGCTCCCCAGGGGCCCGCCTTCCCCTCTAAGCCTGCCTTTAACTCTATTCCCCCATCCCCAGTCAGCCCCTAAAGGGGCCTGGCAGAGGGGCCATCCTGACTTCCAGCCAAGCTCAGGTGGATAGGGGCTCTGGCACACAGTGCCAGGTCTGGGGCCAGAGTCAATTGTGCCTTCCTCCCTCTTTTCCTCACAAGAGTGTTGCACTTGAAGCCCTCGGGTGTGACAAGCTCTGTTAGGTAGGGTGGGGGTACCAAAGGGGAAGGCACTAGCCCTGCCTTGAGGATGCGTGCTGCTCAGGCGGCTCCACGCCCAGGCCCTGGGTTTTATAGGCAGGAAGGGCTGGTGTGGGGTGGGGTTTGGGGCCGTGGGTTATATGCCCCGGGAAGCCAGAGAAGGCCTCACAGAGGAAGTGACATGTGATCTGGGCCTTTGGTAGGGAGGGTCGAATTTGGGAGAAAGTCTTCTAGAGTTGTTGACATCATATGCGAAGGTGGGGAGACGGAAATGTGCATGTTGGATTTGAGGGGCAGTTTGGTTGTGCCAGGCTGGAGCTGAGGGTTTCCAGGACTGATGGGGAGGTGGCATAGGCAGGGCGGCGTGGGCCAGACTGGGAAGAGCAAATGCACTTGGGCTATGCCCTGTGGTCTGCTCCATGATGTGGGGAGGCCTTCAGGTGATGCTGTGGAGAGGAATTGGAGGAAATAAGGCCAGGGACACCCAAATCAGGGCTGAGCCCTAAGGGGAGGCAGGCTCAGTGCGGGGACCCTCCCAAAGAGGGGCAATATCCCCTCAGGATGGAGCATCTGCAGGCCTAGGAAGAGGGTTTGGACAGGAGGTCTCCTTTTTGTAGTGTCCCAGGAGTGTGGCTGGCTATCTGTGTAGGGCTTTCCACTGCCTCTTAGATGCTCCAGCCCCACCTTCCCTAGCTCTAGACTCCTCCAGGAAGCCTTCCAGGCTGCTCTGGGTCCTGGCACTCCTTCCACTTAGTGCCTATGGAGTTGTCCTGCCTGCTTTTTTGTTTCCTGGCTGCCAGCCCCACTGGGAGCTCCCAGGCCAGGCTTGAGCACCTCCCATTCCTGTCCCCAGGCCTCTTCTCTGGAAGAAGTGCAATGGATGGGGACTTCCCTTCTCCCTCGGGGGCTGGAGCAGCCTGGCTGTTTAAGGGTGGAACCAGAATGGATGGTGCTACTCCCATCTGGCCCAGGCCCTAGCCCAGTAAGGTCCCAGGTGGGGTGAGGGTAAGAGAGGGGCTGATCTGGGAGGCCAGGAGGAGGGTCCTGCTGCAGCCTGGCTGACAGTTGGGTGTGAGTGTTGGGGCCTCCCCCTTCCTTCCTCCACCCCACCCTGCTCCAGTAGGGCTCCCCTCCCCTCCTCCTTTGTCCTCCGGGGATCCCCAGCCCCAGGGGCTGGTGGGGGTGCAGGAGGAGGCGGTGTGAGCCCCGGGTTGAGGGGTGTCCTCACCCCCCTCGCTGCACGAGCCGGGGGCTGGCAGCTGCCCGCCTCCTGGGCACGAGTCCGTGCCAGCCGCTCCTGGCACAGTTGCTGGCACGCCCGGCAGACTCCCACGGCCACCTGCTCACACCCACCCACGAGCGCTGGCGCGCTGCGGGCCCTTCCGGCTTCCCGGGCCTCCCGGCGCCCCTCCCCCGACGCGAGCTCCTGCGCCCCCACCCCAGTCCTTGAATCCCAATGGACCCCCTCGCTCCCTGTCGGCTTGGCGGGCCCGGCCCCCTCCCCCACCCCATCCCGCAACTTGGGGAGCTCCGGAGGCGGGGCCGCAGGGCGCCCCTTGGGGTAGTTGCGTCGCGGGGCGGGGGGGGGGGGGTAAAGGGGGGCGGACCAGGAGGCAGGCAGACAGACCGACAGACAGGGTGAGGGCCCCGCCTGCCACCTGGCGCCGCTCCAGCGGGACGATGGCGGGCAGCGTCGTGCCAGGCGGTAATTGCAGACAGACTAATTTAAAGAGATGAGACGGTTATTTTTAACTCGCGTTAAGGTAATGAACGGCGCGGGGGTTTTGCGGGTTCGAAAGTTCAGCGCCCCCTCAGCCCCCACTTTCTGGGGTCGGGGGCCCCTTTTCTGCACTCCCTGAGCTCCAGCCTCAGGACTGACTAGAGTGGGGAGAGGAAGTTGGACAGGAGGGGCCCCGCCAGGGGGGCGAGCGGTTGAGCCGGCCTGGAAGGGGGCCCCCACTTACCCAGCATCAGCCACTAGCCTGATGCTTATCCGGAAAATCCTCACCACCCTCCTGCAAGGTGGGTCTCAGCGTTCCTATTTTGCAGGGGGGAACACGATTGAGCCAGGATGTGACTGGCCCTGGAGTCATGTACCTAGGAAATTGCGGAATGGGAACTGAACCCTCTTCTGACCCCAATACTAAAGATCCTTCTGTGCCATGGGGAGGATTGAGTGAGAAGCTAGAGAAAGGGGCTTGTGTTTGGACTTGGAAAGGGTAGGAGCTTGTTCCTGATAGCCCACCTTCTCCTATCTTTGAGTGGCACTGGGTGATGGTATGGTATGGGGCCTGATGGGCTGTGGAAATCCCTATGAGTCTTATGAGGGGTGAGGGGTGATCATAGATTGTGTGTGTGGATATGAGCCTCTGGGATGTGGGTGCATCAGCTAGAAAAAGGGGAAGGGAGCTCCCTTCTCACCTCACTATCTCCCCAACCCCGCAGCTGACTCACCAGCACCCTCTCTTTACTTCAGCTTGTGTGCCTACCTCCGAACTTGGGGGTGGGTATCTGGGAAACAGCAGAGGGCGGGGCTGGCCTACCTACACATTGGCACCTGACCCCTCCACCTCCAAATCAAACTCTGGTTTCTAGGGAAGCTGGGAGTCATGGAGCCCAACATCCCCTTCCATGTCTCCACCCATAGCTCAAACCCCAGAGACAAAGCTAACGGACCTCTGGTATAGCCCATTCTGTTGCTAGGCAGGTCTCGAAGCTGTTAGAACTTGCTTCCTTCTCAGGAGCAGTGGCCCATCACCCTGGAGCATTGCCTAGAGTGGTCTACCTCTGCCCTCTGGAGTCAATTGGAGCTGTGGGATCAAGAGTGAGTCATGGGTGGGGGGTGGGGGGTGGTCAGAGCACCTGTCTGGAAACCTGATCAAGGTGTGAGCTGGAGCAAAGCTCTTTCCCACTCTGTGTCCACAGGGCCTTAACTCAGTCTCTCTTCCTTTGGGGGCTGTGACTTCAAGACCTCTGGTTCCAGGAGCCACGGGGACAGAGAGCAAATAGTGCTGGAAAGACTTCTTGTGGGTGGAAGTGGGAAAGTACAGGTGTGGCTGGACTCAAACTTGGGACTCCTGCGTAGAGGTGCTGTGCTGCCCCCGGCAGTATCCAGGTGGCAGGCACACCCCGGGCACGATGAAGGAAGTGTTTGGAGCAATCCCAGCTGGTCCACAGAATAGGCAGATGGGGGGGGTGCAGGGTGTTGGGTGGGCATTAGCTGAGGCTGTGGGACCTGGTAGGGTGCTCAGGGGGACAGCTGGATCTGGAGCACCCCCCTCCTCCTGGCACCCTGGTTACCATGGAAACCAACTCCTGTTTGGGAGGGTTTGGCTGGTTGCTGCCTCTCCCCACCCCCCAACCCATATGTGGAGGTGGGAGGGGGGCCAGGTGGCGTGTGGGGGAGGGGCCTCCCACACCCTCCTCCCAGGGCCTCCACTTTGCAGAAAACCTTTCTGGTCTCTAAGAGGGGTGCCTCTTGTGGAAAGTGGAACAAGAATGAACGTCCTGGCACTAGGCAGTCAGTTGGGCACTTCACATAAATTCTCTCATTTAATCCTCCCTGGGTCCTACCAAGAATGTGTGTATCGCCCCATTCTGCAGTTGAAGAAATGGAGGCCTAGAAAAAATGAAGTCACTGGGCCCAGGTGGCCTAGCTTGGACCATATAGATACTGGATTTAGACGCAGATCTGTTCCTACTGTGCTCTGTCATCTGCCACTGCTCGGGCTGTCCCAGCTCCACGCACCAGCCAGCCCTTCAGCCCCAAGGCACTCCCCTGCTCCAGAACTCTCCAGGCCACCTTCATTCCTCCCAGGAGCCAGTCGAGCCCAAACTACTCTGTTTGGACCCCTGGGCCCTCTGCTGGCTCTATCCAGTCCCTGCCTTCCCTCCCACTTTCTCTGCTCCCTCTGATCCGCCTGCTCATTTTCACCTTCACACCTGACACCCACGCCCGCTGCCACTGTCACACGCTCACCAAGCCCTGATCCCTCGGGACACCCTGTAGAATCTCGGTGGTGCTTGGGTGCTTTGAACAAAGATCTGCCTCCCAGGTGATTCTGGAACTCAGTGTGTCTTCTCAAGAATTCCTACCTTAAATCCTTAGCTGTTCTCCAGCCTAGCTGAGGATCAGAGTCACCTAAAAGCTTTTAAATAATACAGGTTTCCAATGCCCATCTCAGACTCTCCATAGCAGGCTCTCAGCAGGTGGGCTCAGGTATCTATATTTGAACAGGTGTATCTGATGATGATCAATCAGAATCTAAACCGATGCCTTAGATCATGGCTTCTCAGTCTCCCTCTTGTCATCCTTACTCTCTGCCTCCACCCTCCAGCTCCTTCTCCAAGTGGGCTGCCTGGATCGAGCCCATTGCTCTCCTGCTCATCTCACAGGACTTCAACCTCCATGCGGTCACCTCTAAAGGGCAGAGCCTCCACCCCCAACACATGCATCTCCCACCCAACCCCCCACGCTGTATAAGACATAGGTGGAGAGAATGGAGTCAGCAGGTGGGGTGAGGTGCTTTGTCACTGAGAGCCTTTGGCCACAGGAGGGAGGGAAAATGTCAGTGTAAATACTCAGCAGGCCTATCTGGGACAGGGACGGTGAGGAAACTGAAACTCTGATAGTTTCCCAGGTGGTAGCGGGCACTAGAGGAGCATGTGTACAGTCTAGTGCTATTCCTATAGGATCCAGTCCTGGGACTTCCCAGCCCCATCTCACGACTCCCATTTTCTGACCTTTGCTTTAACAACACTGAACTATTCCAACGTGGTATTCAGATTGCCACGTTCCATTACATACCTGCCTTCGCTTAGTCCTCACAGAAACCCTGTGAAGCCGGCACTGTGACTGTCCCCATTTTGCAGATGAGGAAACTAAGGCTGAGACAAAGTGACTTTCACAGTGTCCCTCTGTGAGTGACAAGAAAACAAACCTCCCAGGGCTGACTCCGCTGTAGCCCAGTACTCTGGCCAGGCCATTTCAAGTTCTCTGCTCTGCCTTGGAGTGCTACCCCACAGCTTCCAACCCGGAGAATGGCCCAGAGGTCCCTGTCTCTCTCTCCTGGAGAGCTCCCTGTGGACAGGGCCAACCAGCTTGATGTCCCCTTGATCTTCGGGCCTGGAGGCTGATGGCAGCTGCCTCCACTCACTTTCATCACTGCACTCATTGGGCACCCACTGTGTATGGTATGCAGTGCTGCTCAGATAGGAACCAGACTGGCGCCCTGACCTTGAGGTACCCACAGGTCGAGTTTGGTAGATAAGATAAGGATGCCTGATTCTGATCCAGGACAAAGACTGTGCAGGGTCATGCCAGAAGGCCATATAATAAGCTGTGGTATTTCAGGTGCTGGAAACACAAAAAGACAGATGTCAGACCTTTGGAGCTCTTGGGCAGCCCCTTAGGATCTGTGCCGGCCAGAGACCAGCAGGAGTTGAGTGTGGCGAAGCAAGCAGGAGCCTGATGGTGAGAGGCCTTGGATGCCAAGCCAAGGAGGAGGCATTTAAGCCACGGAGGATGAGGAGTGATATGGGTAGAAAGATCCCTCTGGAGTGGTGTGGAGGGTGGGCAGGAAGGAGAGACTGGCTCAGGTTCCTAGTGTGGGCCTGGCACTGGGTCCGGAGGAGAAGATAAGCCTGAGATAGGGTGGAGGCCCAGGAGCCCCAAAGAGTCCAGGATGCCAGGCTTGGCTCCCGCCTTTCCTCCAGAGGTGCCGTACAGCACCCTTTGGAGCTTTGAGAATCTGAGGTGGGCGGGATAACATGGTTAGGGGCTTAAGTCTTGGAGGCAAACGGGAGGGGCAGGCCCTGGCTCCCCCACTCACCCCTGGGTGGCTTTGGCAACTGAGCCTCAGTTTCCTCCAGTACAAAATGTGATAATGGGACTTATGCCCAAGATTTGTTTTGGGGATTATGGGATGCATGTAAAGTCTCCAGCAAATCTTGGCAGGTATCGTTACTGTTACCCATTACCCTGGGGAAGGAACCACCCACATGCTGTATAGGGGTTAGGGGCCCCGATCCCTGAGGGATGCTGGATTCTGTGTGTGTGTGTGTGTGTGTGTGTGTGTGTGTGTTGGGGTGGGGTGGGGTGGGGTGGGGTTGTCCTTCTTTTAATGCCACCGCCCCAGTCCCTAAGGAGTCAGATGCTCAACATGTCCAAGCCCTCTCCGCCCTTGGTTTGGCCTACCTCTTTCCAGCCTGTTAGAACCTCCCCTTCCAACCACTTGCTAAACCACTGTTTCCGTGGCCTTGGGAGGCAAGCAGGACAGGCAGGTTTTAGGTTTCCCATCTTTCCACATGAAGGAAATGACTTGCTCAAGGTCACACTTGAACCTGGGGCTGCCTGCCTCAGTGCCAGCTGCTCCTTGTCCCACTGGCAGGCTGTGTGACCTTGGGCAAGGCCCTATCCTCTCTGGCTCTGAGTCCTATCCAGAGCGCGATCCTAGTTCCCTCCTCCTAACACTCTGGAAAGCTGCCGCCTCCCCTCATTTCCCCTCCCCCTGTCCTCAGCTGGCCTAGCCTCCTCTTGTAACCTGAGCTGGAGCTGTGGGGGAAGGGGCTTGCCCTCTGCCAGAGGCACCTGCCAGCTGAGCAGATGTGTGGGGACGGAGGCCCCCAGGAGGGGATTGCAGACTCTTAGCCTGGTAAGGCCCCGGCTGGAGCAGGCTGCACGCGGCACACCCAGCCCTGGCCACTGGCTTCTGCCCCTGGGGCTTACCCTGTGCACTTGTTCATTTTTCAGGGGAAAAAATTCATGGCTTTTCAGCAGTGTCCTGCAAGGGTCTCCAGGAGAAGACATATGGCAGATGAGGGCTAGTGCTCCGGTCTGGGTGGGCTGCCCTGGGCTCCTGGAGTCCCTTGGCATGAGGACAGAGGGCCAAGGGCGGCCCCTGGGGGTGAGGCCAATGTCTGTGCGGGTGGCCATGCCCCTGGGAGAGCAGATGGCTCTCCTGGCACTGTGCCCACTCCTCCTCTTCTCCCCCTAGGAACCAGCCTGTAGGGCTGGGGCACAGCTGCTGGGCCCTCCCCAGAGTCTGGCCCAGGGCAGGGCGGGGTGAGGTCACTGCAGCTGCTCCCAGGGCCTGGGGCAGGGGTGTGGGGAGGTGTTCTTGCTGAGGGAGGGGGGAGGGTGCTCAGACTGAGGAAGAAGTGGAGGGATCTGAAGGGCTTTGCACTTAGGGATTCCATTTAATCCTAGATGAGGGAGGGAGGGGTCTGTGGAGGGGCTACTGAGCCAGTGGGGATAACCCTTCACTCCTACCCTGGGCCCACCCTGGGCCCACACTGGAGTTTTTAGGCAGGAGGAAGAGCCAAGGGCCCTAGGTACAAATTCCTCTGCCATCACTTATAGTTGCTTGACCTTAGGCAAATCAGATGGTCTCTTGGAAGCTCAGTTTATCATCTGTAAAATGGGGATGATAAACCAGTTCAGAGGATTGCTACAAAGATATAATATGATGATAATTATTGAATGCCCAGCACTGTGCCTGACACATGCTAGATGTTCAATGAATGAAAGTTCCTTCCCTTCTTTACTCTGTAGAATTCTCCCAAGTAACTAGAAAGTGCTGAAGAAAAGCAAAGAAGAGGATGGAAGCAGCAGTTGATGCAGGGGAAACCAGAAGGGAGGTGGTTCAGACAGGACCTTGTGTTGAGCAGTCGGCAGGGCTTAGAGCCCTGGCCTGAGATTTTGCTGAACAGACACTGGCCAAAAACGCTAGGCCTTAGGGGTTCCTGGCTGCTGAGGGCTCCATCCTATGGGTTAATTTACAGTGAGGGCTCCATCCTATGGGTTAACTTACAGTGAGCCAAAGGTTGTCTTGGCAAAGTTCACATTCAGAAGGGAAGACAGATACATACATGGATATACTATGGCTTGCAATTAGGGCTCTGGGGTTGCACTGAGTTAGAAGCAGCTATATATCTTTGGGGGTACAGGGGGAGCGAGGAAGGCACCACAGAGCTGAACTTGATGAAGGAGCTGAAACTTGAGTAGAGAGAGAGCAAGGGCAAAGGGAACAGTGTGCAAAAGCTGGAGCCACAAGTGGGTGTAAGGGAATAGGGGTAATGAGGCTGAAGGGCATCACTGGGCTCTTGGATGTCAGTTTACAGTTGAGCCCATGGGTGATGAGACGCCATGGGCTTTTGAGCAGCAGTGAGCTTGGACTTGAATTACCGGTTTGTCTGCTGCCTAGGCTAGATGGGTGGGGTGGTGCTAGGACCTGACACTTGACCTCACACCTTACTTTGGAGATGTGGTTCCCACTGCTGACTCCTAGCCCACTCACCATTGCCATATGTGGCTCTTATACCCCCATTTATCCCCAGCTTCACCCCACCCAAGATGGCAGGGCAGGTGACCCCCTGGGGAGTCAATAGCTCTGTGTGAGACAGGTATGCTCCTGGGGCTCTGAAACAGAGGGGTTGAGTCTTGACATGTGGAATCTCATCCAGGTCCCATCTCTCCCCATGGATGTGTGGATTGTTACCCGCTTCTACAGGGGAAGTCCAGGGTCACATGATGAAATTGGGATTCCAACCCCTGCTCTTGCCATTTCTTCAGGCAGGGAGAACAGGAGAGAGAGAGGAAATGAGAGTCACGGGAGGGAGCGGAGCTTTCACCACAGAGTGGTCTCTGCTCTGGGGAGGATGAAGGGATGAGCTGGATCCTCCCCACTGGGCAGTAGGGACAGCTTCCTGATGGAGGGAGAGACTGGACTGAGCCCTGGTCAGGGATGGAACCGGGAGAGCCCCCTACACCCAGCCTTGGTCTGGGCTGGGTGGATCCAAGACCTAGGACTGAATTTGGGAGGGCTCTGAAGGCCACCCAGGTGCCACGGAGGTTAGGAATTAGCACTGGATTGGTGGGGACACCATAAGACGTTGGCCTCTTGACTCTGATGAAAACCAGAAAAGTGAGGGCTTGAGAACCAAGGCAGGGATTGTCACTGGAGCAGCAGCAGCGCAGAGTGGGCCCAGCCACATTGGCACTGATACGAAGAACCTCAGCTTTGGTACTCAACAGCCCTGGGATCTCAACCTGGCCCCTGTACTCGGAAAAGACATTTCACCCACCTGAGCCTCAGTTTCCACCTGCTATAAAAGAGCAATACCTACTCTCACGATGGTTATCAGGATTAAAAGAAGAAATGTATCTAAAGAACCTAGCTGAGGTCTGGCATGTAGTAGGCGGTGCCCTTCGGTATTGAGGCATGTGCCAATGGTGTGCTGGAGATGGCTTATACTGGCTCACGGGAGCCACTGTGCACATTTCTTCCCAGTTCTGCAGTCAGCGACGTCATACTGGCAGCTTGAAATTGGCTACGAAGGGAGTATCCACACCATGGAAATCAGCAAGCGCTACAAATCGGGTGATATTTTATTTACCCCCTAGAGAGCTGGTTGATAAACATTTACCAGCAGACCACTGAATGTGCCCCAGAATGGGTAACCCCCCACCCCCCCACCCCAGGATCATAGAACAAGAAGATAGCACAGAGAGTGTAGGAGCCCATGTCCCAGATCCAATCTATGGGCCCTCTTTGGTAGCCCCAGTGGGGACAAAACAGGACATTTGTGGAGCACTGGCTGGGCCACACAACCCAGAACTCAAAGTCCACGGGCCGTTGTTCGCCTGGGGAGATTGGACATCGTCAGGCAGCTCTCTGTAGGCAGGGGACAGCGGGTGGTGGAATGGACCTCTCTTCTCTTTGCTTCCCCTTACTCGCTCCCTCCCCACCCCCCACCCCAAGAGATCTAGCAGGCCCTGGCTGGAGAAGTAAGATTGGGTGAGGTTGAGCTGTCAGAGAATGAGGCTGTGCTGGAAGGAGAAATGAGGTTGTACTGGAAGATAAACGAGGTTGTACTGTCAGGGAATGAGGTGGTACTTGGAGAAAAGGTGAGGCTGCATTATTAGATAAATGAGGTTGTGCTGTCAGGGGATGAAGTGTGCTTGTAGGAGAGATGATGTCCTGCTGGATCAGTCAGCTTGCACTGTCAGAGAACACAGTCACACCGCGGGAGGAAGGAGACTCTCTGACTTAGAGGATAGATGAGGGTGTCCTGCTGGATAAATGAGGGGGCCTATCAGGTGAATGGAGTGCTGTTAGCAAATGAGGTTGTACTTGCTGGATAAATGGGACTGGTGTGCTGGATAAATGGGGTTGTGCTGGCAGATGAATGCATTACTGCTCGTGGGCGAAGGGTGTCCTGGGAATAGATGAGAGCGCCCTGCTGGATAGATGAGCTGCGGCCGCCGGCTGGATCAGACCCTGTCCACGAGGGAGGCACCGTCAGCAAGGACGAGGTTACTCTGTCCCCACTGGGGATCCTGGAGGGTCCTCTGGCCTCGGCGGTACAGGCCGTGAGAGGCTTTGGCCCCAGCAAAGCCACAGGTGGATAAGCAGCCCCAGGTTACGGAAGTCTATGTAGGGAGCAGGGTCAGGGGGCTGAGGTTGGCAGCTGCATTGTTCACCCTGGAAGCCCTTCTTTGCCTCTCACTGAGGCCCATATTCCTCTCTGCAGTTTCCTCTGTGGATCTGACTGTTTCTGATTTTTTCCACCTCATGCCCATCTCTCACTCTGTCCTATGCTCCCGGCCTAGTGTGGAGAAGGCCCTTTTGTGGAACCAGCCTCTCTGCCCTGTCTTATTTAATTCTTCCTACAATACAGGATTCCTCACCTTTCTTTACTTCTTTCCTTCATCCCTCCTTTCTTTTCTCTCTCCCTCCCTCGTTCCTTCCTTCCTTCCTCCCTTCCTATCTTTCTCTCCCACTCACTCATTCATTCATTCATTCAACAAACATTTATTAAGTGCTTAGTATGTACCAAACACATGGGCGTGCAAAAAACCAAATGAATAAATATCCCTTCCCTCATGAAACTTAAATTCTAATATGAAGGAAGCCAGACAATAAACAGTAAAACCGAGAAGATAAGTAAAATTATATATTAATTTACAAACTGATAATTGCTTTAGAAATATTTAGAGTAGAGTAAAGGAACCAAGAAATGCCAGGGAAGAGGAGCAATTTTTAAAAGATTGGTCAGGAGGGGCCTCGTGGCAAAAGGGGACATCCAAGCAAAGCCTCGAAGGGGGTGGGAGAGCCAAATGGTATCTGAGGGAACAACACTTCCCCTGAGACAAAGACCCCGAGGTGGGGCTGTGCCTGGCAGCTGCTAGAACAGCAAGGAACGAGCAAGGGTTTTAGGAGAGGAGTTGGAGAGGCCGTGGAGGGCCCTGTGGGCAATGGCCAAGCTTTTGTTCTTGACTCTGAGTGTGATGGCGGTTCTGGGCAGGACTGGACGTGATCCAGGATATTTGAAAGGATCTCTGGCTACTGGGAGGACTCTAGGGAAGTGACAGTGGAGGCAGGAAGCCGACTGAGGAAATGGAGGTCAAAAGCATCCTGCCCCAGGGTCGCACAGTTCATTGGCATGAGAGCCGAAGCTGGAATCCAGATGTTCAGATGCGCATGGACCAGAGCCCGTGCGCTTCACTCTGTGCCAGCCTCCTGTCTCTGGTGGGTGAGGCTCCAGGGGCCCGTCCGCCTGGCCCAGGTTCTGAGACAGAGATGGGGGATAGAACCCTCTGCCTCTCCTCTCTGCCCACAGATGGTCTCCATGATGCCTGAATCCAGGAGGTCCTGTCTCCCCTGGGAACCTGCTTCTTGCCTGGTTGTGGGTGTGTGTGTGGGGGGCGTGTGGCATGAGGCCCCAGAAGCCGGGCTCAGATCTGGGCACCAGGGGAGCCTGGGCATGCCGGGGCCGTGGCCACCGTGGCGGTTGCTAGGCGACCCTGAAAGGGAGCCCTGGATACTGCTGCCTGGCAGAGGCGTCTCCCTCTGCTTCCCTCACCTCCTCCGTGGCCTCTGGCCTCCCAGGGGGCCCTGCAGACGAGCCAGAGTTGTGATGGGCTCTTGCCATTGAATCTTGGCTGAGAGCTCTGATTGGTACCAGGTGGTTGGGCCCTGAGGACCCAGATTGGGCGGCAGGGCCTGAGCTACACTCAGGGGACCCTCGTGTACAGCTGGGGCAGAACCCAGCTCAGAAGGCCTAGGTTGTCACCCACCTGACCCACAGCCCTGGCACCCCACTAAGCCTCTTCTGCCCCATCCGCCTAGTCTACAGAATCCCTTCTCCAAGTACCTCAGAGTCCATGCGATGTAGGAGGGAGGGTCCTAAGTGGGCAGGACTCCTGATCCAGCCCTACCCCACTATCATGGCTTTTCTCTGACCTGTTTCACACCCAAGCTTTACATTAGATTCCATGTACAAAGAGAGTTTCACTGCTTTTAAAAAAAAAAAAAAGTTTGAAAACCCCTGGACTGTTTTTTACCCAGTATCTTCAGTGTCAAACTGAAAAGGCCCCCAGAGTAAAACTGGCCCATCCCTATCCATTTACAGGTAGGAAATCTGAGACCCAGAGTAGGGGAGAGGTTTGCCCCAGGTCAGGCATGGTGGAGAGCAAACAGCACCAGGCTGGAAATTAGGAGGCCTGAGCTCACATCCCTTCTATGCCACCAGGTCGTGGCCAACCTCAGGCAAGTCCTTTTTTTCTCCCTGGGTCAGGCCAGTTTGAGCTGTGGCTCAAACTCCCAGGCTGGACAGAGGGTAGAGTGGAGGAAGACACAAAGTTTCATAGGATTGGAGCATGTATTCTTGGATGGTAATCTAAAACATAACTTTTATATTCAGAAAATTTGGATATAGTATGAAGTGCAATGCAAAATTCCTTTGAGTTTTTAAAAGGAAACACAGGACGTGTAAGAAATGTCAGGCTTGTGACAACTGCCTACGACCATGCCCCCAGCCCTTCCATGCTGCCAGCTTCTGGAGATAGTTTCTGTTGAAAGTTTGAAAAGCACTGGAGGACTGGCTTCCTAAGATTCTTTGGAAATTCTCTGACTCATTTCCCTCCCCCATGGTGGATTATGATGTCCTTTGGTCTCAGAGTAACACCTACCTGAAATTAATACCTGGCTCTACCACTTAACAAGCTGTATGACCTTGGCAACTTAACCTCTCTGAGCCTCGCACTCCTCATCTGACATGCAGATCACAATCCCTGCCTTGTATGGGGTTTGATATAATGATTACATGAGATAAAATACTCCTGGCACCCTGGGCCAGGGATTGAGTAGGTGTTGATATCTTGTGACGTCTTTCCTCCTTTCCCCCAGCATGCAGAACCAGGCTGGCATATGGTGACTTTGATAAAAAGGTGTGGCCTGACGGACCTCCAGCCTGGGAAGCAGGAAGCTGGGAGGTGGAGCCTTTTGTAAGCTAGACAGTCCCATGGGGGAGGAACACCCTTGAGGCTTCTGGGCACAGGTGTTGGGGAGGGGCTGGGGAGCCAGGTGCAGGGTGGGGATGGGGGTATCTACTTGAGGGAGCATCATTCCCTTGGGATCCAGCTCCCCTCCTCTCCGGGCCCCAGGAGTAGTCAGTCAGGGCAACTCTGGGAGGGGACTTCGAGCCTCAGGTGTTGCTTTTCAAGACCAGAAAGTGCCAGAAACAGGGAGCCTGGGGGCCTGAACAGTCAGGTCTATACCTGGAGCTTTGAGTGAGGAGTGGGTGTGCTCTGAGTAGTGGAGGGAACTCCCTGCACTAGAGACAGGTGGAAAGGGGACAGGAGGAAAAGCCTGCACAGAGTAGTGGTTACCAGTGTGCCTGGGTGGATTAACCAGCTAAGAGCAGGTCCTGGACTGGGTAGACTTTGGGGTGGAACCTGGCACTGCCGCCTACCAGCTGTGGGACCGTGAGCAAGTTACATCACCCTCTGTGCCTCTGTTCCCTGGTATGAAATGGGATGATGCCAGCTTCACAGAGTTCTTGGTGCCTAGCAAGTTCCTTTTGGGTATGAGATTAACAAGATGGAAACTAGCAGGTCTGTTGAGTGATCTAAGAGGTGAGGTCTTCTGGCCAGACTAAGGGATTTAACCAACGTTCATGAACACCTGGCTTGTTCACCAAGTACTCCCACACACATTATCTCATATAGTGATCTAACAACCTTGTGAGGTGGTTACTGAATATAACCCCATTTTTCAGAATAGTTTCCTGCAGCTCAAGGAGATTGAGCAAACAGCCCATGGACACAAAGCTAGGTGGTTGATGAGCCGGTGTCTGCCCAGCTTTTCTGATACCAAAGCCCGTGGTATTTCCACTGTAGTGCGTGAGCTGGGAGGTCAAGGCCATCAGGTGGCAGGCCTAGCAGACATTCTGCTCCAGGACCCCATGGCCAGCCAGGTGCATGGAACTCTGGACTCCTCTGCTTTTATGTCCCAAGGACAGTACTGGAAAAAAGCCGGCAGTGACTTGGAGAGTGGAAGACTGGCACAGCTGAAACAGATAAGAGGATCTGTATAGGGGTGACAAAGGGGGAAGCTCAGGGAGGTACTGAGGATAGCAGAAAGGGCTGTACAGCCTGAGCAAGTCGCTTCCCCTCCATGATCCTCAGTTTTCTTATCTGTCAATGGGGGTTGTGCCACCTACTTTGAGGGGATCTTATGATGGTTCTACCAGCTAAAGGAAGGGGCTTTGAAGGCAGAGCCACTCTGCAGCAGGTGGGTCTGGAAGGGAAAGTGGACTACAGATGTAAGGGCAGGTTAGAGAGCTAGGCTGGCCCCGAGGTGGCCAGTGAGCAAAAGGTGCTATGGCCAATTGATGTCCTTTGAGAGGCTAGGTGGGATCCAAGGCTTATGTGGGGTCACTGGAGCTCCGAGGGGCTGTGGGGGATATCGGAAGAATCTGAGACCTATACCCACCTTGGGGACCCCAGTCTATCCTGCTTTCCCTGGACAGGCCCTCCCAGCAAAGGGTTAACAGTCTTCTCTACCTGCAGTTGCATTTTAAAGACATGAAATTAAAGCAGGTAATTTATTCTCCCCACATACGAAAGAGCAATTAGTTCTAAACAGGGCTTAATCAGTCACCGCGAGATTGATTTCTGGAGCCCTGGGTTTTCGGGCTCCTGGCACCATGCCAAGCTGGGGAGGGAGGGGTGGCGGACAGATGAGCCGCGGTGGCATAAGCCCTTACATAATCTGTTGGGGGGCTCTGGCAGCTAGCCCGGAGAGGGGCTTGGCTGAGGAGGAGAGAGGGGGTCCGGTTCTCCTGCTGCAGGCCCTTTGCAGCCCAGCAGTCTGCAGGTTCAGCCTGGACCCAGGGGGAAGGGTGGGCCCAAAGCTCCAGCTTTACCCTTTGGGAAGTGTCTATTGGGGGTGGGGGTGCTGCTATTCTGGGGTACAGGATGGTTATTATGAGTTTGTCCAGTCTGGTACTTACCTGTTCCTTCTCTCCATCCCCGCCCCACCCCCCCTTACCCCATCCACTCTTTCATCTTCCCTATTTCCCTCTTCCCTCTCTGCTTCTTCATTTTTCCTTTCTGTCCCTGCTTCCTCTTTCCCCATGACCTCCCCGTTTTCCATTGCCCCACCCCTGTCCTTGTCTCCGGCCGCAGAACTCCATCCGGCACAACCTGTCGCTCCACACCCGTTTCATCCGCGTGCAAAACGAGGGCACAGGCAAGAGCTCCTGGTGGATGCTGAACCCTGAGGGCGGCAAAACAGGCAAGACCCCGCGGCGCAGGGCCGTGTCTATGGACAACGGGGCTAAGTTCCTGCGCATCAAGGGCAAGGCAAGCAAGAAGAAGCAGCTGCAGGCGCCCGAGCGGAGCCCGGACGACAGCCCCCCAGGCGTGCCAGTCCCCGGGCCTGCACCTGCTGCGGCCAAATGGGCCGCCAGCCCGGCCTCGCACGCGAGCGACGATTACGAAGCGTGGGCCGACTTCTGTGGCGGCGGGCGACCCCTGCTCGGGGAGGCGGCCGAACTGGAAGACGACGAGGCCTTAGAGGCCCTGGCACCGTCGTCGCCGCTCATGTACCCGAGCCCGGCCAGTGCGCTGTCGCCGGCGCTGGGAACGCGCTGTCCCGGGGAGCTGCCCCGCCTGGCAGAGCTGGGAGGCCCGATGGGCCTGCACGGCGGCAGTGGCGCGGGGCTGCCCGAGGCCCTGCTGGACAGCGCGCAGGACGCATACGGGCCGCGGGCTCGCGCCGGGGCGCCCACCTACTTCGGCGGCTGCAAAGGCGGCGCCTACGGCGGAGGCGGGGGCTTCGGGCCACCAGCGCTGAGCGCGCTGCGCCGCCTGCCTATGCAGACCATCCAGGAGAACAAACAGGCCAGCTTCGCGCCCGCCGCTTCACCCTTCCGCCCCGCGGCATTGCCCGCGCTGCTGCCGCCGCCGCCGCCCGCACCGAGGCCCGGCCCCGTACTGGGCGCGCCCGGGGAGCTGGCGCTGGCGGGCGCGGCCGCTGCCTACCCGGGCAAGGGGGCGGCCCCATACGCGCCGCCGGCGCCCTCGCGCAGTGCCTTAGCCCACCCCATCAGCCTTATGACGCTGCCCGGCGAGGCGGGCGCGGCGGGCCTGGCGCCGCCCGGCCACGCGGCCGCCTTCGGGGGCCCACCCGGCGGCCTCCTGCTGGACGCGCTGCCGGGGCCGTACGCTGCCGCAGCCGCCGGGCCGCTGGGCGCTGCGCCCGACCGCTTCCCGGCCGACCTGGACCTCGACATGTTCAGTGGGAGCCTCGAGTGCGACGTTGAGTCCATCATCCTCAACGACTTCATGGACAGTGACGAAATGGACTTCAACTTCGACTCGGCCCTGCCTCCGCCGCCGCCGGGCCTGGCCGGGGCTCCGCCCCCCAACCAGAGCTGGGTGCCAGGCTGAGGGTCGCCCCCCTCGCGCCCCTGGTGCCCCCGCCCCGCCCTCACGGGGCGTCCGTCTTCCCATCCCGGTCCCTGGGTCCCCCTTCCCGATCCCAGTCCCACGGCAGGATCTAGGAGGCAGCACAGCCCTGCTAGAGACATCCCTCGGAAGCTGCCCGCTGCGGGAAGTGGTAGGGAGGGGCTGGGGCTCACCACCATCCCTGCCCAAGCTCCTCAGACCCGCTCCTTTTCCTCCTGGGGCAGGAAGCCTGGGAGAGGCGGCTGCATTCCGGGCTGGGTGGAAGTGGAGAGCAGCGACGTGGGCCGCCTGCTGTGGCCGCGGGTCGGGGAAGTCTACCGGGGGATGGGGCGGGGGCGGGGAGGGGCTTCTCCCAATCTTCGGTTTCCTTTGCTGGGCCCTGGCCAAGAAGGAGTATCCAGTCCAAACTCCCATCTGATTCCCAACAGAAACTTTCCCCCCCGGTCTTCGCCTCGTTCC
>PVIY010007437.1:71436-82205 GCA_004026745.1 Myrmecophaga tridactyla | reverse complement strand
GGGGGGGGGGGGGGGGGGGGGGGGGGGGGGGGGGGGGGGGGGGGGGGGGGGGGGGGGGGGAAGACCCAAACCCCTGAAAACGAAGCACTGTGAGATGCTGCCAGCCAGCCGGCTGCACACAGCCTCACAGTGGGGTCCTGTGACCCCAGAAGAACCTAGGGAAGCAGAGCTGCTCCCTCCAGAGACATGTCACAGCCTAAAGTGGAAACCACCCAAATGCCCTTCAATAGGAGAATGCAGAGAGAGATTGTGGCTTAGTCACGCGGGGGAATACTTCTCTGCAATGCCAGTGAATCATCTGCAGTTACGTGTGACAAGGTGGATGAATCTGCAGACAGCTGCAAAAGAAAACTTAATATATGAGTCCATGTCTATAAAGCTCAAGGCCAGACAAAACCATAGAAGTCAGGAGAATGGTTATGCTTTGAGGAGGGTAGTGACAAAAAGGGTGCACGGCTTATGAATGGTCACTGAGCTGTATATATACGATTTGTGCACTTTTCTGTGTGTATATTATATTTATACAAAGCATTTACAGAGAGTTACATGTGAAATATGAAGCTGCAGAATGGAATGAGGATGGTGGGAATGGATTTTTTATTATCCGAGTGCCTGCCGGGCCCCTCCTTGTAGAATCTCTGCCCTTGTCACTGGACAAGGAAGGAGATTATAAAGCATTTAGGACGTCCCACTTCGCCTTCCTGACATCTTCCTTCAATCAATCTTCTTTTGAACCACCATCTTTTTATGGCTTCCTGAATTGATCTCATGCGTTTGGCAGCTCCTGAAAAAAAACTGAAATGGATTGAATGGCTTATACGAATGGGAGCCTGTGTGAAATGCCGGCTGGACCCTGGAGTGACGGCCTCAGCATCTGTAGGTCCAGGTGAGGCCTGTCAGCTGCCGCCGTCAATCAGGAAGTCTGAGGTCTTCTTGGTGTTTTCCCCAGAGCCACCAGGTTTTCCTTCACAGGGCCTATTGCTGAGGCCGACCTCACCTCGCCCGCCCGCAGTCACTGGGGGAAGGGAACCACATTGCCCACTCTGGGAGATTACAGACGGAGAGGTCCCCTTGAATCTGGGTGGCCTCTGTGGCTGCCTAGCCAACAAGGATTGGCAGAAGTCAGGCTGTGCCACTTTCCTGAAGAGGCTGGCAACTGCTACATCCCGTCTCTCAGAGCCCTGAGCTGCCATGTCAGAAGTCTGAATTCCCGGAGACTGTGGCACTCCTATCAGCCACCCGCTGAGCCCAGCTGTCCTCACCGAGGCGACAGAAATGTGAGTGAAGCTGTCTTGGACACTCCAGACCAGACACTTTGCCAACTGATGCCACCCAGTGACCCCAGTCTGCACCATATGGAGGAGCAGAATGGCCTAGCCGGTGCCAACAGCACCGAACATAATGCAGTGGTTGTTGTTTTAAGCCACCAGGTCTGGCGGGAGTCATCATACAGCAATAGGTGAGGGAACAATTTCATCTTTACCTGGACCAGAGCCACCCGCCCACAGTAAGTAGCAGCTTGGCTCTGTAAAAAAAAATCCATCTCCGGAAACTTCCTTTGCCAAGTTGCAGCTACAATGTTTGCCAGCGTTTCATTCCATTAAAATTAATCTAAGCTCCCATGCCAGGCTTGCGGCAGGATAATTTATTGTGGAATTATTTTTTGTTTTGTCCTAGTTGCTACAGGCAGAACTTCCGTACTGAGAAAGTTACTGAGCTCTCAATTCTGAGCTTCTCTCTTGGGTATGGAGGGGGTGGGGTGGGTGTAGGTGTTTGGACTCTGTGTGGGCACCTAGGCTGAGAGAGGCAGGCGTGGGCTGGGGGTGCCTGCTGCGTAGAGGGTGAGACTTTCTGAGATCTGGAACTCGGGGACTTTCCTGCCATGGGCCATGGAGACCCAGGCCCCACCTCTGCCCAAAGCATGCCCAGGTTGAAGAATTGCTGGAGAGTGCCTGGAGAGGCTGGGCACAGTTTTTCCCAGCTAGGGGCTTAGGGGACAGAGTGCCCCATGGAGGCTCTGCCGTGGGTGATGTGGAATCTGAGGGGCACTGCGGAATCAGACCCAGAGGACATTGCTCCAGGAAGCCACAAGCTGCGGGGGAGGACATGGCCTCGCCCTCGGGTTTTCTGGCACTTCATAAGCCTCTGAGTTTTTGTAATCCCACCGAGGGAGGAGACAGTCTCTATAATGAGGGGATTGAATTTCTCCCCAGTCTGGCAGGTTGGGGCACAATGCAGATCACATTTGATTGAGAGAAAATAAGGAATGTGACATTTCTCGCACATTCTGTAACTGGAAATGAAAACCATGACATGCTTTTCAAGTCATCCGGAACATTCCACGCCCGTTCTCCCTTTTGGCATTGTGGGCTTCTGTGTCTGTTGAATTCTTGGTATTTTCCTTGTCAGGATGTTCTTGCAGTTTCTTTTGTGTGAAAAGATGGGAATGGGAGAAAAGGAGGGGATTGCTCAGAGAAATGAAATCCAACCGTCAATCTTTTAAAATCAGAGCAGTTGTAGGTTTGCAGAAACATCATGCAGAAATACGACTACTTCTTTCTCACTAAATAGCTGCTCTATTCTTTGATTTTAATAAATCATCTAGATATGGATTTTTTTAATCTGATTTTTAAATTGATATTATATTTACATAGTTAAAAAAGGAAAATGATATCAATAGGTATGTGAGCAGTATCTCTCCCCCCATTCCCATCCAGTTTTCCCTTATTTTGCCCTTGTAAGTAACTGTTTTATTGTGACAGTGCCTTATTTATTCCTCTAATGTTTCTTTATGCAACTACAAAATACTTTTATTTTCTCCTTTGTTACACAAAAAGCATAATATATACATTCTGCTCCTTGAATTTCCACTTTTAGGTAAATATTCTGGAGCTCCTTCCATATCAGCACGTAAAGCTCTTCCTCATGCCCTTTTCTTCTTTTTTAATGGCTGTATAGTATTCCACTGGGTAGATGTACCAGAGTTGTGTCTTCAACCAGGCCCTCTAGCTGGACGATTCTGATCAGTCATTACTGCAAATGATGCCACAGTGAATAACCTTATAGCTAAGTAAGTTCGTGTGTGTGAGTGAATCTATAGGATGGATTCGCTGAAGGGGCTTTCTGGGTCAAAGGATAACGCATTTATAATTGTGGTTGACAGTAAAGGTCCTGCTCTAACAGGGCTGTGCCATTTGTATAATTCCCAGCAGGGTATGGGAGAGCCTGTGTCCCCTCCACCTCCCTCACACACTGATGTCAAACTCTTGGGATTGTGTCAATCAAGGAAAGATTTTATAAGTTTAGCATGGATGGATGTAGGCTGATTTTCCTTTCTGCATTTCCCTCAGAACACCCTCAGTCTTTTCCTTCCTGTCAGCCACTTTTCATCGCAGAGGTTCACCATTTTCATACTGCTTTTGTGATCATCATGGTTATGAAAGAATTCTGCCATGGTTGGTAGGTGGAGTTGCTGTGGTCTAAGATTGGTTACTGCAATAAAATCAACAGCTACACTGAATGGTTTTAGATGGGACTGGTCTCAGACTGAAGAAGTTATTCTTTGTATCATTATTCTTTAAGTTTATATACCATTTATAAATATTTTGTATTTATTCAATATTTAATAAAACAAATTTAAAACATTTAAATTATTTTGTCTTAAAAAAAAAAAAGGCTGTCTTCCTGAATAAAAGCCAAAATATGAAAATAAAAAGGAAAGAGCTCCCCAACAGCCACGTGTGCAGCAGTCCTTCTCCCAGCAGGCTGTCTCCTGCACTGACCCCTTATCATCCTTCCTTACTTTTCGGTCATGGAAGGGCAGCAGAGAGGCTGCTTCCTCTCTCGTTTTGTCTCTCCTTTAGCTGTCCACAAGGCTGGTCCAATGCTTTCTGATGGATGGTTTTGTAGCATTTATAGACGTAGCAAATGGGGGAACCTTTCCACAAATTCCAGTCTACCAGTCATGCTGTAGAACTGGCACCTTGTTCTTGGGAAAGTTGCGTGAAGCAGAAGACTTAACAACAACAACAACAAAACCCAAATTGCCTAAACCAAGTAAAGGTTGGTTTTGCTCTTTTCTTTTTTTTTTTAAGCTGTATGTCGGGATCACATTTCATTATTTTTCCAGGTGAGTATCCTGTTATTGCAACACCTTGGTTGAATTTTGTTGTTAGTTTGTCTTTTGTTTGTTTGGGGGGAAGTGCATGGACCGGGAATCAAACCTTGGGTCTCCTGCATGGCAGGTGAGAATTCTACCATGAACTATTCTTGTACTCCCGTGGTTTTGCTCTTTTATTAAAGGGTCTGAGGTAGAGGGTCCAGGGAAGGTAGAGGCTCTGTGGGCATCATGGGCCCGTCTCCTATCTTTTTGTCCACCCACCCCAGCGTGCTTGCTTTTGTCAGGGGCCAGGGTGGGCCATTTCAGTCCATTTGGAGTCCACAACATCCTGAAGGCAGGGCTTTTCTGCTCGCCCACCAGCTTTGGGTGCAGAAATACCTGTGGACTCTGGGATCCCAGGTGCCCCGGGCACAGCTTCCCGTGGGGCCCCAGGCAGACATTCTCCTCTGAGGCCTTGCCAGCCCTCAAGGCACCTTTGCAGTGTGGAGCTGGGGAGGGTCTGAGCTCTGCACTCGCCTTAGCTACTTTCTCGTCCAAAGGACTGTATCTTCCTGGTTGCCCACAAAGGCACTGGGCAACTAAGTTCCTCCAGGATCTCCAGTTTCCAGCAAACAAAAGCCTGAAAGGAAACTTGTCTGCAAGGAACTTACTGGGTTCAGGCTTCCCCAGGTAAGGAGTACAGAGTCCTTTGTCCTGGCTTGGTGAGTGGGGAGGGTGGGAGGTGGGGCTAGGTGAGGAAAATGCAGGGAAAACAAAACACAAATTAGTATCAAAATAAATGATCTTGTCGTGTCTCTCACCACAAACCTTGGGGTTCTCCCCTCAGGGGAAACTAACTCCTGTCCCCCACCTGCTGTGGAAGAGGAGACAGTGAGAGAGGGCAGTGGGGAAAAAGGTAAGGTGAACAAAGCACCTTAGGAGAGGGTGTCTTCTTAGGTGAACAAAGCACCTTAGGAGAGGGTGTCTTCTTAGGCTTGCTGCACCCCTCGGCACTGCCAGCCCTGGAGCAGGCGCTGTGTGTGCCCTATGTGGGCAGGCAAGTCTTCATACATCCTGCCCGTGTCCTTCAGTGCTGGCTCCTCCTGTGGCACCCGAGACCCTGCCTTTCTGTTTACTGAGGCCGTAGAAGCACTGCCCACTGGAAGGCAGGATAGAAATGCTGGGGAGTGAATAGCCTGGCGCCAGCCCTCAACTAAAATGGAATTTATTGGATGTGCCAGTTTGAATCTTTGGTGGGCTCCAGAAAATCCATATCCTTTAATCCTCATTCAATATTGCTGGGTGGGACCTTTTTGATTATCCATGGATATGTGACCCATCTAATTGTGGGTTGTAACTTCTTTTTTTTTTTTCCCCATGGACAGGCTCTGGGAATCAAACCCGGGTCTCTGGCATGGTGGTAAAATTTTGATTACATGGTTTCCATGGAAATGTGTCTCCACCCATTCAAGGTGGGGTTGCTTTCCTTTAAGAGGAAACCATTTTGGAAAGAGCTACAGAGCCCTTGCAGCCAGAGACCTTTGGAGATGTAGAAGGAAAATGTCCCCCAGAGGAGCTTCATGAAACCAGAAGCCTGGAGAGGAAGCTAGCAGACATTGCCATGTTCGCCATGTGCCTTTCCAGTTGAGAGAGAAACCCTGATCTTCATCGGCCTTCTTGAACCAAGGTATCTTTCCCTGGATGCCTTAGGTTGGATATTTCTATAGGCTTGCTTTCATTTGAACGTTTTCACAGCCTTAGAACTGTAAATGTGCGACTTAATAAATTCCGCTTTTCAAAAGCTGTTCCGTTTCTGGTATATTGCATTCCGGCAGCTTGCAAGCTAGAACAGTGGGTAAATGCCCAGTGTCCCTGTAGGTGGGATGATTCTGAGGTGTGTGCTGCACACAGTCTTTTAGGTTTCCTGGAGGGATTGTGCCCCAGTTTCCCACAGTGGCAGCCTGCTCATTCATGGGCCATCAACTGCCTTCCTTCCTTCCCCAGTCATGTTTCCCCACCATGTACACTATCAATGCTTCCTGGGATCTAAGTCCAAATAAGCTCCTTGCCCTCGAATCCTTGTCTAGGGATCTGCTTCTGGAGAAACGCAACCTAAGACAGATCCCTTTGGAAGTGTGCGAAAGCATCCTCAGAGTCATGTTTTAAAACTAGAAAATAAAATACACAGCTGCACAGCCTTGGGAGTTCTGGGAGAAATCGAGATCTCAACCAAGGGCAGGCACCCAAAGGGTTCTTGACTCAGTCTTAGGAAAGAATTCAAGAACTAGTCAGTGTGCACACCAAATAGTTTAATAAGCTCGATGCAGGACAGCCCTAGGAGTTCTTGGCTGGATGCTGGAGAGACAAGGGAATTCTCAGAGAAGTCTAGACTTCTAGATTATCCAGGGGCTGATGCTGTGAAGCTTCTTGACTCAGCGACAGGAAAGAACCTGAGGACTCGTCAGTGCGTACAGCCAAAGAACCCAAAGACTAGCCACTGTGTACAGCTCAAAAGTTTAATGCGTAGTGAAGGTGCACACTCGAAGATGAGCACAGGCGTTCTCCAAAGGAGGAGAAGCCCCCTGAGGTCGGCATCCTTGCATTATCATGACTTGGAGGGGCCCTTCCCTCCTGTGGCTGTGCTAATAAGGGACTGATGAGCTGCACTTTTCATTGGTTCTTTTCAGGTGCAGACCTGAGGCAGGGCGAAGTGTGAGGAAGCTGGGTGTGTCCCGAAAGGAACTTTGTCTTATGAACTTTAGGATCACTCCCCACTCCCTCCTTCCC
Source organism: Myrmecophaga tridactyla (assembly GCA_004026745.1). Taxonomy (NCBI): domain Eukaryota; kingdom Metazoa; phylum Chordata; class Mammalia; order Pilosa; family Myrmecophagidae; genus Myrmecophaga; species Myrmecophaga tridactyla. The sequence goes on along the minus strand of PVIY010007437.1, from coordinate 75,319 downwards.
TATCTGAGCTGCCTCAATAGTAATAAAAGGAAACCAATTACATTGAGAAAGAATTCTAAGCACGGACTCTTTGGGGGTCTTGACCCCAGGTTATAAACTGCTAATAGGGTGTCCCGCCCACCTGGCTCAGTGAGCAGGTCAGGGAATCTGGGGAGAGCAGGAAGAAGAGGCTCTATTCCAAGTCAGAGGATCAGAGCGTTGGGTGTTAAGGACACTCTATCCAAACCTAGTAAGACCAAAGGGGGACCCAGAGACATAGGAAGATACAAAGGGGTGGGGAAGAAGATACAAGCCGGGCAACTGGAGTGGGAACAAGATAAAAAATAGGAGAAAGCAGAGAGCGAGGGGCAAGCTTTGAGTGGATGGTGAGGCCCACATGGGAAGCGTCTCTAGTTTGGGGGAGGCTGGTTTTCTGGTGCCAGTATCTGGACCCATGCAGGTCACCTTCCCGAGCCTCGCGCTTCTTTTCCTAGCACTGGTCTCCTTGCCCTTCTCCCACACAGGCTGCAGGTGTGTGGAATGCTGTTCACTACCTGGTGCAGCTGGAGCCTGAGATTACTCCCTCCCTGGAATGTAGAAAACTGGGAATGCTGGAGAGAGAAATGGAGTCAATGCCCACTGGAGCTGTACAGCCAAGACCTGGACAGACTCTGGTTTGATGGGGGACTGCAGATCTTTGGGAAGGCTCCCAGAGGCACATCCCTCCCCTGATCTGCAGGGACTGTTAGTTTGCAAGCTGCTGGAATGGGCAGAAGCGGAATGGCTTTTATAAAGCAGAATTTAATAAGCTACAGGTTTATAGATCTAAGCCTATAAAATGTCCAGACCAAGGCATCTAGGGAAAGATAACTTAATTCAAGCAAGGCCGATGGGTCAGGCACACCTCTGTCAGCTGGGAAGTCATGTGGCTGGCATCTGCAGATCTCTTGCTCCTGGGTTGCACTGCTTCCAGTCTCTGGTCCTGTGGGGGTTCCTCACTTTGTTTCTCTGGGCTGGCTTTCATCTTTTTGATTCTCTTGGCTCTCTCCAGGTTCTGGCTTGCTTAATATCTCATGGCAGCATCTGCTGGGCTCCACGCATCTCCAAACACCCATGTCTCTGTTCTCTGAAGCAACTGTTCTCCAAGCATCTACATCTGCTCTCTCTGTTAGCTCTGAGGCTTCTGTCATTGTTGCTCTGTCAGGTCTAGCTCTGTTGTTTCTGTCATTTCCGTCTCTTTCTCCAAAATGTTTCCTCTTTTAAAGGATTCCAGTAAACGAATCAAGACCAGAATGGGTGGGGTCACATCTCCATCTAATCAAAAGGTCAAACCCATAATTGGAGGTGCCACATCTCCATGGAGATAATCTAATCCAAAGATTCCCACCTACATTAGTAAAGCAGGATTAAGGGAAACAGCCGCCTCCACAAGATGGAATCAGGATTAAAACATGGCTTTTCTGGGGTACATAATACCTACAAACTGGAACAGACTACCTTCCTGGAGACTCAGTACATGGAGGAAGCATCGGTCATGCGGTGCAGCCGGGCCTCTCCGGGCTGGGCATTCGGAGGTCTGCCTGGACGACTTTCTTCCTTGTCCTGCAATGGAGAGATTCAGGAGCAACATCCCTGAACCCAAGGAACCCCAATCTCACTTCCTCCTTCCACAAGTCATCGTCTACACTCCCATCAGGAGCCTCTGGAGTATGGGATGGGGACACAGCTCACCCAGCCCAGCTTTCCACGCTAAGCCCCTTCTGGCGTGAACTTCTTACCAGCACGTCTATTTTATGATCATCCTCAGCAGTTGTTCAAACTGGCAACCAGTAACTTGAGATCATGAATGTTTGTTACAAAAAACATTTGTTGACACCTTTTCTGTTTTTAAATTTTAAAAAAAGTGTCCACTTAAAAGTTTTAAGCCATGTTTTTCCTAGGAGACTGATGGATGATTTTACCCACAACTTGCTGATAATTAACCAACTGTCTGTGGCCTTGCTGATCTAGTTTAAACTCAATTCATTATATAAGACTGTGCTGATTCTCTTACAATTAAGGTATTCAAGGAATTCCTCATTGTAAAAAAAAAAGTTGGTTTTACCTGTAATAGAAATAAAGGACTTTAATAAAATATAAATTATAAGGCAGGATCCAGTTTCTCGTGTAGCTGGGGGTAGGCAGTGAGAGCCTAGAGTGGTAGGGGAGAGAGAGGGAGCAGAGGGAAGGCTGCCGGTGAGCGGAGGGGCTGCTTCACACTTTGGAGAAAAGATAATATATATGGAACAAGAAGTCTTATATGTCAAGTGAAGAAGTCTGTATTATTATCTTTTATTCCAGAGTGATAGGAATTTCTGACGATTTGGGAGAGAGCATGGTGGACCTATGGATTTCTGATAATTTGGCGGGGACATGGTGGGCTCATGCATTTCTGGTGATTGCGTGGGAGGGCCAGGTAGGCGTTAGGATAACATTTTCTGGGTCAGAGTATCAGGTGGGTTTAGAATCCCATCAGAGTGAAGGAGTCAGGTGAGAACGCCAGGTTTAGCCTCTCCTGCTGATACATCAGACCTAGGGGTCCTGATCACGTAAACTCTTTGCTGCCTTACAATTAATGACTATTTTGAAAATTTAGCTTAGATAAAGGGCATTTTCTTTCTTTCTTTTTTTTTTTTTTTTTAACATTTTCTTTTTTTGTCTGGCTTTCAACATCTCAGGGATGAAGTGGTGGGTCAGGGAGGGAACAGGTGGCTGTGGTCACACTGAATACCAGGCAAACAGGAGAAATGCAGGAGGGGTGGAGCTCTGGGGAAGCCAGATGCCGAGACCACAGGATACCGGGTGCCTGCACCCTGTCCTCTGCCGTCCTGAGGAAGCAGCATTACCTAGCAAGTTTCCATCAGTAGCATCCCCTCAGAGTGGGGTTCCAGAATATAAACAGGTTATTTCCATGTGGTGCAGGTCAGTAGCGAAGGGTGGGCAGTCTTCATCCAGAAGGCCATGAATCAAACTTGGCTCCTTTCCATGAACGTCCCCACAAAGTTAAACGAGGTAGTAAAAATGCCCCTCCAGCTGCTGGAGGTAGTAATTGCTTTGCACTGGACAAACTGAAATAAAATCAGAAATGTCATTGAGGAATGCACCATCTCACTACCTTGCCTGGCTCAGAGGGTGGGAGACATCATCTCTTTGATCTAGGAAATAGGAGAAGCCAGCAGTCAACTAAAGCCATTAGGAGAATCAGCTGAAGAAGAAAGAAAAGGCCTGTCTCTGATAAGTCACTGATAAGTACTGAAGGATGTGGGAAATAGGGGAAGTCCCAGTGTTAGAAGGTTCTGTGTGGGGCAGCAGGTCCACTGCTGGGGAAGTGGGAAGTCCAGGCCTGGCTCTTCAAAAGGCCTCCATGGGTCAGCTCAGAATAGCTGAGGTGAGGAGCTGCTTCATGCAGCATGAAATTTTAAAAAAAAAAAGGGAAATAAAAGTGTCCTCTCTAATTCAGAGAATTTAAATAATGTGAATTTCATTTTGTGGTAGTTATCAGTATTGTAAAATTATCGTTCCACTGACTTGTTCTGCAGAACCCATTCATTGCTGTGTTCATGGTAAAAACATCAACCTGGCAGACCATTTTAATGACAAATGAAGGCTAAATGAATGCCACATACCCACAGGCATGCGCACACATACACAACTGAGGAAGCTCTGGGAAAAAAAAACAAGAAGCAGACTGAATCTAAAAGGTATATAGGTTAAATTGATGTAAATCTATCACTGGTGTTTGCCCAAATCTAGATAATCTAAATAATCTAGATAATCTAGCAACATCAGCGGGCCAAAAGCCAGAGCACAGAATCAATGAGCAAGAATTGTCAGATGGGGCGGCTGCCGTGGCTCAGCAGGCAGA
>PVIY010007437.1:0-71336 GCA_004026745.1 Myrmecophaga tridactyla | reverse complement strand
ATCTCACCTGCCATGCCAGAGACTGGGGCTTGATTCCCAGAGCCTGCCCATGCAAAAAAAAAAAAGAATTGTCAAATGAATGTCCATCAAAACGTATTGGGATTTGTTTCTCTTGTGTCGCTGGGTAAATTTGACTTTGCTCCCAACTCCTCCCCACCCCAACTTTTATGAAATTGCCTGGATGGAGACATCATAACATTAAAGCATTGACCAAGACACGACACTACCGCAGGTGGACTGATGGGCTCATTATAACCTCATACAATAGAAGAGAGACGTGAAATGTTGACATGTCTCCAGAAGTCTATCGCAAGAGCTTTAAGGAATTCACACTCAACATTTAGCAAGTATCTTGTGAAAGAAAGAAGGCAAGATTAGCCTCTTATTACTATGGAATCATAGGACCCAAGCTTCCAGTTATTTCAGGAATTGAAAAATAGGTATAATAAAGTCCAGGATGCTAGACAGGAATTTGTGTTCCAGAAAAAAAGAGAGCATCCGAGGAATATATCAAGAAGTAAACATGAAAAATCTGTCATGGTTTACTTATTCTTTGCTCTTGGGGTGGACCAAGATCAAAGTTCAACTCAGGAAGCAGAGTAAAGCTGGTTTTAAGAAAATAAAGGGGGAAAAAAAAAGCTCAAATCATCTTTCTCACTTTGAACCTGTCCTGGAAAGATATTTCTTTCCACCAGTTCCTTGTTGATGCTTATTCAATAAACTCACATTCTCACCAAAGCAAAAAAAAAAAAAAGAAAGAAAGAAAGAAAACACAGGGGCATTCCTTCCTCCTTCTTTCCATTCCATGTTTTCAGTTTTCCACATTTAAATCCTTCCACATTTGTAATCTTGTGGAACTGATTTTGAGTATGGAGGAAAGAGAACTCTAACTCTGATCATTATTTTTCAAGTGGTTAACCAATTAAACCAATGCCATATATATAATAGAGAATTCTTTTTTCCACTGGTTTGAAATGCAGGTTTTACCATATACCAAATTCTTACATACACTTAGATCTGTCTAGGGATTTTGTGTTCTGCTCTGCTAAAATAGCTGTTCTTGCACCAGGAACACTTGATTTTTAATTATTAGGACTTTCCAATATATTTCAATGTCTTTTAGGTCTGATAATCCTTCATTATTCTTATTTTTCAAAACTTCCTTGGAACTTCAAATCCCATTACGACTGGAATTACCTTAAATTTATAGATAATTTAGGAGAAATTAAATTGATGTATTTATAATTTTGTGGTTTCTCTTTCAAGAACTTGGGCTATCTGCATTAATATTTATGGTCCTTTAAAAACTTTTATGATCTTCTTTCTATGAATGTGAATATTCATTTTGAGTATGTTTCTAAGTATTTTATATATTGATACTGTGAATGGATTAAAAAATTTTTCCAACAGCCCATTGTTGATAAATAGAAAAATCTATTGCTTTCATATATTATTTTGTAATTGTCCACATTTCTGAATGTACTTATTTTTTCAGTCAACACTCTTGGGTTTTCTAAGATGATCAAACCTACAAATAATGATGCTTTTTTTTTTTTTTAATTTGCATATGGGCAGGAGGCACCAGGGATCGAACTCCAGACCTCCAGCACGGCAGGTCGGAGCTCTGCCTGCTGAGCCACGGCAGCCACCCAAATAATGATGCTTTGATCTCTTCTTTCTTGACAATATATATTTGGGCTCTTCAGTTTTATATTCTCTTAATCCATTGGTTATGACTGTCCAGAAAATGTAAATAATAGTTAATGGTAGTGGAGAATTTGCCTTGCTCTTTTTTTTTAAGCTGTGTTTTAGTGTCCTGGATGCTAAAACAAATATAGCGGTTCACTATTTTGATGCTAGGAGAAGTCCAAAATCAAGGCGTCAGCAAGGCAATGATTTCTCCCGGAAGATTTTGACGTTCTGGGGCTAGTTGCTAGAGAGTTTTGGTCCTAGGCTTTCCTGCCCCATGGCAGTACACATGGTGGCATATTTTCTCTTCTCTTTGCACCCCTGCAGACTTCCCTGTGACTTCTCTCTTTTTGGCCTTCTTTGTAAGGTCTCCAGTATTAGGATTAAGGCCCATTCTGATTCAGTTGGGCCACACTTTGGCTGAAGTAACCTCATCAAAGGGACTGGCTTGCAGTGGGTTCACACCCATAGGAATGGATTAAGTTTAAGAGCATGTTTTTCTGGGGTACGCAATTCAGTTCATCATAAGGAGTTGTAGGCTTTCAGAAAATTCATGCAGAAAGTACAAAGTTTCCATATACTCCCCTTCTACCACCCCCAGCAGTTTTCACTATTATTAACCTTTGGCATCCCTGTGTTACCTTTGCAACAACTGATTACACAATATAATTATAGTTATACTCTTAACTATAGTCCATAGTTTACATTAGGGTTCACTCTTTGTGTTGCATAGTTCTGTGGTTTTTAAACTTTTTATTCCTATAACATAGACAACATAAAATTTCCCATTCTAACTACTTTCACATCTACAATTCAAGGGTGCTAATTATATTCGCAATATTATGCTCCCATCCATTACCAAAATGTTTCTCTCACCCCAAACAGAAACTCTGTACCAATTAAACAATAACCCCCCATTCTGCTTCCAAACCCTCCGGCCCCTGGTAAACTGTACTCTACTCTCTGGCTCTATGAAACAGCATATTCTAAATATTTCATATACATGAGATCATACAAATATTTGTCCTTTCGTGTCTGGCTTATTTCACTCAATATGATGTCTTTAAGGTTCATTCATGTTATAGCATGTATCAGAACTTCATTCTTTTTTTACAGTTGAATAATATTCCATTGTATGTGTATACCACATTTGTTTATCCATTCATCTGTTGACGGATATTTGGGTTGCTTCCATTTTTCGGCAGTTGTGAATAATGCTATTATGAATGAACATCAGTGGGCAAATATCTGTTCGAGTCTCTGCCCTCAACTCCTTTGGGTATATACCCAAAATGGGATTGTCGGGTCATATGATAACTCTAAACTTACCTTCCTGAGGAACTGCCAACCTGTCCTTCCACAGTGGCTGCACTAGTTTTCATTCCTACCAGTAGAGAATGAGTGTTTCTGTTTCTCCACTTGTAATTCTCTGTTTTTTGTTTTTTGTTTTTTTTTAATTATAGCCATTCTAGGGAGTGTGAAATGGCATCTGGTGGTTTTGATTTGCATTTCCTTGATGGCTAATATGCTGAGCACCTTTTCATGCACTTTTTGGCCATTTGCATATCTTCTTTGGAGAAAGGTCTATTCAAGTCTTTTGCCCATTAAGAAAAAATGGATTGCTCGTCTTCTCTTTACATATTATGGATATTAAGCCCCTATCAAATATGTTTTCCAAATATTTTCTCCCATTCTGTAGGTTCTCTTTTTATTTTCTCAATAAAGGTCTTTGATGTACAAATTTGCTTTATTCTTAATACTACATGAATACATCAGTAAGCATTATGTTGGTTGTTGGTTTGAAATACCCAGCATGATAAGGAAGTAAGTATCCTTTTATTCATCAGAACGATAGGAGTTGTTTATATATATATATATATATATACAAGATTGGTTGTTCAGTTTTATCAATAATCAAAAGGAATATATGGTTTGTCTCCTTTGGCCTATAGAAATGGTAAATTTCAGTATATTTTAAAATATTAAGCTATCCTTCCATTCCTGGTTGGAAAACAGTTTTTGTTGTTATTGTTGTTCTTTGTCCAATATCAAAAGAAACCTCCAAGTTCCAAGTAGGTGAGGTTTCTTATACCCGGAAATAAATTTCGGAGAAAGGACAATAATATCAGCAACCGTTGCTTTTTAAGTGCTTACTCTGTATTAGGCATTGGACTAAGATAATTTAAGTATTATCTTATTTAAGCTTTAAAACTACTCTTAAGTTTTTCATCAAATATGTACTGTAGTGAGAACTAAAATGATAAGCAGTATTCCTATAATAAAGACAATGGTGAATCATTTACAGCTGCTTTGAAAACTCTGCTTGTGACAAAAATTTTCAGACACAAAAGTAGTAAAAAGAGTATAATCAATCTCCATGTATCAGTCACAAAATTTCAACCACTCTACTCACTTCATCCACCTATACTGCTTTTTCTTTTCCTTGGGGTGAGGGGGTCTTTTAAAACAAATTCCAGACATCATTTCACCCATAAGTAGTTCAGCGTTACACCTAATTCTCATTGAGCCCCTGTATGCTGAGAGCATATGCCAAAGTGCAATTCAGTCCAAGGGATTCTATGAGGTTTAAAAGAATGCAATTCAAATTCACAGCACTGCAAATGACTTTAATTGCCTAATCCACAGAGCTGGAAGGACTACATATTCATTGAGCAATACTCTGTAGACTCTGCTTCCCTCAACTGAGTTTTTGGTAAGAATTAGGGGAAGGGGTGGAAGCTGCAAATATTCAAGGCTTTTAATTTTAGCAAAAATGTCGAATATAAATATTTCTTGTTGCTGATTAAGAGAGCACCACTGACTAGAAAATACATTAGGCATCTTTGTAAAAAACTTTTGTAGCTTCACCAGAAATCAGGACACCTGATCATTACACAGGCAAGCTTCAAGAGCTGTTGGCAGGATTCTCTGAGTTGAATTGCCTTCCATCAGAGCTGTGTCTCTTTAAATGGACAGAGTGAAAGAATCCAGACATAAGAGACATTATTTCATTTATATAAAACTCTAGAAAATGCAAAGTAATCTGTAGTGACAGGAGGCAGATCAATGATTGCCTGGGGATGGGCGGTGGGGTGGTGGAGGAGGTAAGGAATTAGAAAAGGGAAAGAAGAAAACGTTGGGGGATGGTGGTTATGTTCCCCATCTTGATTCTCGTGAAAGTTTCATGGTATATACATATAACAAAACTTATCAAAGTGCACGCTTTAAATCTGTGCAGTTTATTGCGTGTCAATCATACCTCAATAAATCTATTATGAAATGGATACTTAAAGAGGCAGAGGGTGGTGGAAACCTATAGATGTCCTTCCAGAGGCGTGTACCCATATCTTCAGGTCAAAGTCACAAGTCTGATCTGCAACAAGAGTCTGAAAGCTGACAACTGTGAGCCTACAGGTTAAGGACCACCCTTTGTGTACACAAACTACTCTTTGGATGTAGAGTTCCAACTAGTCAGTTGGCTGAGACAAGGGTGGAGACCTATCCCCTGTTGGCTCAAAAGACTGTCTCAAGTCGTGGAGTTACAGTCCATGCCTTTGCTGTGATGTTTTCTTTAAGCAATTGGATAAAGATCCAGCTTCTTAAAGCAACTGAACTTTTTTTAAATGTGCCTGGAGCTTGCCATATTCAGGTGAGGGTGAGAATGCAGTGTTTACTTCTGTTCTTCTGGCTATACAGAGAACTTTGAAAGGGGAAGTCACTGGGAGGGAATTATCTTGTACCTGCATCCTCAAGAATTATGTCAGCTGGCTAATGGAATTTAGTCATGAGGCAGCTGAAGAGCCAGCCAGTCACTGTGTTCTAGAATTTTGCCTAGGACTTTAGGAGCTGAGGACTCTAACCTGGAAAATAAAAAATCCAGGAAGGATTGATCAACTTTTATATGACAAGTTGGTTCAAGTGGTGGCCCAGTGTACTTATGGAGAAGGAAGGCTGTTCCTGCTGCATTCTGCCTATCTACCCAAAAGGCTGCTTCGGAGGTCAATCACTCCATGGACAAAGTCAGGTGTATTCATTATTAGAAGGTGGCTCTTATACCATAGATTCTTGTCCCTTCATGCTTAGGGGTCCCATCTCTAGCCCTTGGTATCCCCCACTGGGAAATATCTGGAGTGATCCGGCAGAGTTGAGAAGGGGAACCATCTAAGTCCAATCCCACCTTTCTTGAGCTTTACCCCCATGCCTGAGGGGCTTTGGGCTGTCCTTAGAAATGTAGGAGACCAGAGCCTGAATCCTTCCTTTTTAGAGGATGGTGGATCTGAACCTAGCTCTACGTCCTTCAGGCTTGACTAGAGTGGAGAGTCTTACTGGAGACAACTGATGTTGGGAGATTATGAGGGCGGGGCCTAAGATAAGGCTGAGAGAATGAGCGCCAAGTACCAGGGAATCTGAATTCTTAGGTGTTGTAGTTCGCTAGCTGCTGGAATGCAATATAACAGAAACAGAATGGCTTTTAAAAAAGGGAATTTAATAAATTGCTAGTTTACAGTTCTAAGGCCACAAATGTACCAAGTAAAGCAAGTCCAAAAAAGTGTTCATAAGCTTTCTCCAAAACGCTTCCTCTCTTAAAGGATTCCAGTAAACTAATCAAGACCCACCTGAACTGAGTGGAGTCACATCTCTCTCTAATTCAAGGTAATATCCACAATTGGGTGAGTCACATCCCCGTGGAGATAATCTAATCAAGTTCCAACCGATAGCACTGAATAGGGATTAAAATGAATGGTTGCTCCCACAAGATTGGATGAGGATTAAAACATCGCTTTTCTAGAGTACATCATCCTTTCAAACCAGCACACCAGGTAAGTCCAAGATGGGAGAGGGGCCTCAGTCAGGAGCTACCAGAAGTGGGAGCAGGTTGGGAACAAAATGACGAATGTGAGGCAGTTACTCTGAACAGACTCTGAGAGTCTACAGCTCAAGCCTCCCATCTCTGCAGGCTTTGGGAGCATCCTTCATGGGGGAGTCGAGCTGGTGTGGACTACAGGGACAGGGTAAATAAACCACTCAGACTCCTGTGCAAGACTGTGGCTCCCCTCGAGCTGCCTGCATCCCTTAAGGCTAGCTGTGGCCATGTGACTACCTTCTGGCCAACAGAATCTGATTAAAAGAGATGGGAGAGATCTTTCTGTTGTATCCCAAATGACAATGGTGTTTTCCCTTCCCCCTTCCCTCTTCCCTTTGGCTGGAAGACAGACCTACCAGATGTGCTGATGGGTCATTTCAACCTTTCAGGTAATGGCAGAATAGAAAGTTCGAGGGAGCCAAGGTCCCAACACCGTGGAGTCACTAGATCAAGCCCAGAATTCATGATGCTGAAGCTATTCCCTGAGAAATAAGTTACCTTTAAAATTTTTTAAGATACAGCTTTCCCCCCTTAGGCTTGAGGTAAGAGGAGTGCCTGTCTTAGATTTCTTCAAGAAGCTGATGAGCCTTCTCCCTTCCGATTCCAGTCTATGGTTCCAACTTTATGGCGACATTCCCAGGTGTGGGATGTAGAGATGCTCTTCTTCTTAAAGACTCTGGCCACTTGTATCATTATTTTCTCCTCTTTTATTTAGGAAGATGTTCAAACCTTTTGGAAGCTCATTGCCTTGGATAAGGGCCACTGTGTGCTTTCCAGATATCAACCCGCATTTGCTCACTTAATGTCTTCTAGGGCATCACAGAGGAATTAGCATTCCCAAGAGGCCTAGTGAAGCTGCGTTCACCACATTCTCTTCCTGTTCGCACTTCCAGCCCGCCTCACCCAGGGCCAGACACAGCAGATGTCCGCCCCGGCTGCTGATGTTAGTGCCAGCAGATCAGTGAGCTTCATCCTAATGCTGGTAATTTGTCTGTGGGGTAAGAGCCAGAGCATTTCAAAACTGGATTCCAAAAAAGTAACTGGGTTTCGTTTCGGGTATCACTAGCCTCAGGGGGTGTGCAAATAGGTCACATGAAAATAAGAATGCAAATTTCAGTGTTACAAACTTCAGCTCCCAACCTCTGCAAAGTCCCCCATCTCTTGTATTTCTGAAGATCCAAGAGGAGCATCACATGTGCTCAGTAATCCAGCCCTCCAGGCATGGCTCCTTCCTCTGTAAGCTCTCACTGCTCCCTCCTGGTCCTCTGGCCACGAGATGCTGGACCTGGCTGCTGCCTCCCAGGGAGGAAGTCACTGAGCCCCAGCACTTGCTGCTTGGCCTTGCTCTCTCTCCTCTAGATACAGGCAACTCTGTCTCCATCTCCTGCTGAGCGTCATCCCAGGCGAATTGGAGCCCCAATGAATTGGTACCAAATCTGCATGGGGGGTTGTGTCTGAGCCCAGTGGGGAAATGCCTTTCCCTCCATTCTGTGTTCCCCTTCCTTAGAGGACCCCCCCCCCCAAACAATGCTTGTAAGCTCCAGGGTCTCGCAGAGCTTTTAAAACCGCAGTCTCCGTGTTGGCATGTAGCCAGCCCTTTGTGGCGTACCAAGGCATGAATCCTGAGGACTGGACTAGGGTTGGTTATAAACAACACCCACCCACTCTTTCATTCAACAAATAATTCCTGACTTCCTCTTCTGTGCTAGCATCTGGGCGAAGCGCTGAGGGTGCAGTGGTGAGCATAATAAATGCGGTTTCTGCATCTGTGCAGTCTAGAGCCTAGTGCAAGGCAAAACAAACCAAACCAAACAGATTGCAACAAAAACAAAACATACACGTGCAAAGGCACTTAAAATCTCAGATCCAACACCCTTTTTCAACCTGAAAAAGTTAGAATGGGCATAGCCCAAATACCCCTAAAGGTTGGGAGAAGGGTCAAAGTAGAAGCTGGAGTTATAGCAGAAAAGATAAGATTTAACTAATGAGTATGATGGCCGAATCGTTACATTGACCTTTCTTTTAGTCTCCAGTATCTTGGAACAGCTGGAAGGAAAAACCTAAATTTGTGGAGCTCTAACCCAGACCAAACTCTGAAATGTGTCTTACAACTACTTGTTATGATGCAATTTGAAATGTATTGCTTTTTTGTATACATTTCATATTTCACAATAAGAAAAATGTTAAAAAATATATAAATCTAATGTCCAAGATTTTGTTACTGGGTCAAGTTCATTGTGCTTGGCTGCTTCTTCTACTTGGATGAACTCTTGTGGGCCAAGCCTGTCAACTCTGGGCAAACTGACCCTGACAGCCTGTCTTACCCCGCGACCCCCTCCCTGTCCCCACTGGGGCCTAGAGAGGAGATTAACCCTTGCTGTGCTAGAAGTTATCTTGCTTTTTTTTTTTTTTTAGCCACTCAGTGACAACCAAAGATAAAACCGTCTCCCAAGGAGCTTCCTCCCTTTACACCATGGTTTCCAAAGTCCCTGTTCCCAGCAGCAAAACTGGGTGCTGAAGAGATTACGCAGGTGGCTGCCCTTTACTTCCAAAATGTAAGAGGAATCCAGGGGTTGGCTAATCCTGGGGGAGGTGGGTACAGCCCCCTGCAGGGATACTAGGGAGGTGGGAAACTTTGAGAGATGGTAAAAGGAAGGAGGATTTGGGGAGGGAGAAGAGGAAGGAAAAGCTGGAGGCACGGTTTGGAAATCAGGTTGATCTTGGAGGGACATTGTCTGCTGGTCTAGGGACCATCCAAGCAGAGACAAGTCCAGAGGCCTGGTCAGTGGGTGCAGGGAAGGGGGTAACTCAATCATCCCCAGAGACTCTTGTCCTGTTTGGATTTTGCTACTGTAAACCTTGACTACCAACCTTCCTTGGGGGTTGTCTGTGCATGTGAAAACTCTAACCAAGCCCCAACTGGCAAGTAAAGGAGATGTTTTCTTGTCTTCCTGAGGCTACAGGTAAGGATCTTATGGAAGATATTCCAGTGTAGGAACACCAAGGCTGAGCCCCAACCTGTCTCTATCCTGTGCTTGGTCTTCCCCACTGCACCCCCCTCCCTGCCCCCAACACCGTAGCCCAGAGTGACAGAAGCTCCCAGGAGCCAAAGACAAGGGGCCTCTTGTCCAGGGAAACCCAGCTGAGGCTCCAGCTCAGTCTGAGTGTTTCCCAGGGTTGAACAGCGGCCTGGAAGTTTAGCATTTCCGTCCAGGAAAAATCAGATGTAGAAATTAGCTTCTTCTTTTACCACTAGAATTTCTGATGTCCTTATTTGTTTAATTTATGATTGGTTCTATAGCTCAGGACATAGAACTTTTCATTTTAATCCCTTCCTCTACTAACTGTCGATCTGAAAACACACATACACAAAGATGTTACTTAATGAACTGTGTGATTCTTTTGAAAGAGGGATTTTTTTAATGATTTGAATCATTTTACTCTATTTGCAAATAGGATATCCTAGAAATCATGTTATAAAGTCTGTTTAATAATTTAAAAGGCTGATATCATTAGGGGAGGATGGATCTCTGCAAAAAAGTTTCCCCTTTGTTTCTCACCTCCAACACTCACCCCAGACCAGTGTTTTCATGGAGAACATCTGCCAGGCTTTGCTCAAGGTGGGATTCCTGCTATGACTGAGGAACGGCTGGGGAGGTGGCTGATATACCATGTCTTGTTGTTGGTTGTGGGCAGTGGAGAGGTTGCACACATCCAGAGATGTGATGTGAACGCCAAGCCTCAGCCAATGATCGCACGGTTGTCTGGTGGCAGCAGACCATTTCTGTGGTGAATGGAGGGAGGGACTGGGACTGCCAGGTGCCCAGCACAGAGGATGATGGGGCACTGTGTCATTTATCACTGTCACTCTCGTGGGACAGGTCATTATGAAGTCCTTGTCAATGCCTTCCCTCCTGGCATGAGCATGGCTGTCCCTCGGGCACAACCTCTGTCCCGACCCCAGGTGAAAGTGGGTACGAAGGGGGTCTGCTTTGCAGCATTGAAGCAGTGAAAACTCCATTTTCCCAAGAAAGCACCTGAGCTTCTGAGAAATGGCCAAAACTTTATTGCCGGCAGGCCCAGAGGATTTCCATCCAAAGTCTGAGCCCCGAATATTCTTGGTTTCCAGATTATATAGGCTAGTAAGCAAGGCGGGAGTCAGTATGGGAATGGGCATAAACACTGGAAAAGTACGGAATTTCTTTTGTCTGAGATGGAGCATGGGCAGAGGACCCCTGTTCTGCAGGCGTGACCCGAGGTCTGCAGGTGTGACCCGAGGCAGGGTCTGTGCGTGACCAGAGGAAGACAGACACCACAGACATTTTGTTTTACTCCCTGCTTTTTATATGCTTTAAGAGTACATAATTTCTCGCATAAATTCATACAGTGATATGCACAAATATACATGAATTCATAAAGTTATGCAACAATAATACTGAGGTGATGCTCATGAATTTATAAAGTTATACAAAAATACTGAGGTTAAACTTGTGAACTGCCTCAGCATGATGCCTAAGATTAAATGGTTAGAAGTCTCAGTTGCCTGTGTGGTCTTGCGGGAGAGGATGGTTGCAGAACTTAGCACTTGTGTGAGCGTCTTTTGATTGAAACGTCAGCTCCCCACCCCTCCTCTGAATCCCATCTGCTGTGTGTACTTAGCGCCACCTTTTTTTTTTTGTTTGCATGGGCAGGCATCAGGAATCGAACCTGGGTCTCTGGCATGGCAGGTGAGAATTCTGCCACTAAGCCACCGTGGCCCACCCATTAGCTCCACCTTTGGCTGAACAGCTGTGATAGCCATTGTAGAGATCTTTAAGATGGGTGGTTTTTGTTTCTCCTGCCATCCAGGAGGCCTGATGGGTTATCTATCCACCTGCCAGTTCTGGCAGTCTAATAGGCATATGATTGAGAATTAGAAGCACACACACACACACACAAAGCCTTATTATTGGCAGTCCTGCCTCAATCTCACTTCGCCTTAAAATCATCCTTTAGAGCATTATAGCATTATGCAAATCTGATTATGCCCAAGCTCAATTTTTTATAAAGCTTTCCAGGTCCTACTAAACAAGATCCGAACCCCTTGGCATGGCAGCAGGTCCTGTCAGGAAAGCCTGTCTAATCTCATGGAAGCCTTTTACAGGAGACACTTTAGATGCCTACAAAACAGCCATTCCCTTCTTGCTTGCTGTCAAAGCTCTCACACTTTGCGTGTTTATTTAGTGTTTCAGTGTTGGCCTCTTATATATTCAGGTCCCTTCCCAGACCAAAGTGATGTGTTATTACGACTGGTCTAAGCCAGTCAAGCCACTTCCATTCCTTTGTCCTGATGGGTTCAGGAGTGGGGCTCTGGGCCAATGAGACATGAAGGGAAGTTGGCTGGAGCACTTCTGGGAAAGGTTTTCTACTTCTGGACATGATTGTTGAGAATGTGATATATGCAACTGTGGCAACCACAGAAGACGATGAGAAAGAATCTCAGAGCACTGAGGATGGGAGAATAGGAAGATAGGAAGAAGCTGGGTCTTTGATGACATCACCAAGTCACCATATCAACTGGGAACCTTCCAGAATTTTTGTTTAAGTTACTTCTTCAGGTACTTGCAGCCGTAAGCATTCTAACTGATAAACTTGCCCAATATTGTCTTTTGCAATTCACCTTTTCATCCTTCTACTTAAAGCCTGGAAATGGTCTCTCTTACACCTCCAAGCTCCCGCACATGCTATTCCCTCTGCCTGGAACTCTCCCTGCTTCTGTGCCTAGAAAGCTCCTCATTTGTCATGTCTAGCTCGTGTGACCTCCACGGTCAGTCCCACAGGCAGACTCAGGGGAAGCCCCTACCCTTTATTGCTTCATTCTCCACATTCTCTGGAGTTTCTCCACCTTCTCTTACCAAAATCACTTGATGACCAAAAATATCTCCAAACCTTCCCTTTACTAATGTATCTAATGGGCAAATTCAGGTATGTCATGGGGATGCGATGTTTTTAGAGGCAAATACAAGTTTGTAAAAAAGTTAAATATTTAAATAAAAAACACTTTACTATGGAAAATTTCAAACATTTAAAAGGAGGGAATACTAATAGGCTCCATTGTACCCATTGTTTGGTTGCCGCATTGCCAACTCATGGCAATCTCAGGCATTGCCATTTTATCTATCCATATTTTACCAAGGATCTAAAAGAGTAGCAACTCATTTTTTTTTTACAGAAACATAACCATAATACCTTTATCACATCCTAAAGCATCAACAATAATTTTCCATATCATTATTCAGCCAGGGTATCTTAGAATCAGCATCCAAATAAGGAGATGCACAATATTATTAGCCATTTAGGAAAAGGCAAATCAAAACCACACAGAGATACCGCTTTACACCCACTAGGATGGCTATTATGGCTATTATTATTATTTTTTTTGATGGCTATTTTCTTTTTTTTTTTTGGCATGGGCAGGCACCGGGAATGGAGCCCGGGTCTCCGGCATTGCAGGCGAGAATTCTGCCTGCTGAGCCACAGGGCCCGCCTGATGGCTATTATTTTTAAAAAAGGAAAATAATGTGTTGGCAAAGATGTGGAGAAATAGGAAACTCATGCTTTGCTGGTGGGAATGTAAAATGGTGTAGCCGCTATAGAAAACAGTTTGGTGATTTCCCAGAAAGTTAAACATGGACTTATCACATGACCCAGCAGTACCACTACTAGATATATACCCAAAAGAATTGAAAGCAGGGACTTGAACAGATATTTGCACACCGATGTTCATAGCAGCATTATATACAATAGCCAAAAGGTGGAAGCAACCCCAGCGTCCATCAACAGGTGACTGCATAAACAAAACGTGGTATAGTCATACAATAGAATATTACATCCAGATGTAAAAAGGAATGAAGTCTGATACATGTGCTCACATGGATGGATCCTAAAGAATGTGGGTGAAATAAGCCAGACATAAAAGGACAAATATTGTATAATCTCTTTTATATGAAATAATTACTATATATACAAATTCATAGACTAAAGAATTAGATTAATGGGTACCTGGGGCAGGGGTGGGGGAAGGGCATGGGGAGTCAATGCTTAATTGGTAGAGAGTTTCTGTTCGGAGTGATGGGAAAGTTTTGGTAATGGATAGTGGTGACGTAACACAACACTGGGAAGGTAATTAACACCAAGTAAATATCCTGAATTGTATATTGAAGTGTTCAGAATGGGAAATTTTATGCTGTATATATGCTGCCACAAAAACATTTTTAAAAAATACGAATAAACTCGATATGTTACAATTGCTTGGTATATCTCTTAAGTCCCTCTTAAAAATAATTTAAACGGATCCGGAGTTTGAAAGGCAGAATTCATACTCGCTCAAACAATGGACAATGGGACACACAGCAAAGGCTTCAAGGGGCCAATAACCTGTGGATTGAGATAAGTGAAACCCCTCTCAAGGAAGAAGCAGAATGGAGCTTCAAAGGCTCTTTGGAACACAAGAGAAGTGCTTCTTTTGTTTTTTAATTATAGTGCTTCTAACTCTGTCTCAGTTTTCTAAACTCCTTACTTTTGCCAGCCTATTTACAGGAGCAAATGCTTTCTATTAAAGCTGCACTAAAATGAGTCTCCTACAATTGTGGTGCGAGTATAAATTG
This sequence comes from Myrmecophaga tridactyla, assembly GCA_004026745.1. Lineage (NCBI taxonomy): Eukaryota > Metazoa > Chordata > Mammalia > Pilosa > Myrmecophagidae > Myrmecophaga > Myrmecophaga tridactyla. Next base: position 57,137 of record PVIY010007437.1, on the reverse strand, counting down.
GTTCAACCTCTATGGAAGGCAATTGGCAAAGTCTATCATGATTAAAAATACCATTTTACCTTAGCAGGCCCACTTCTAGGAATTTCCCCTACAAACAGACCCACTTGTGTGCAACATGACTTACGTCCAAGGTGTCTTGCTGCAGCATTGTTTGTACAAAAGTTTGGGAATAACATAACTGGCTAGGAATAGGCGACAGGCTAAAAAAGTCATGAAACTTCCATTCAATGCAACACTTTGCAGTGTAAAAAATATGTGCAAGCTCTATACACTGACATCAAACAATACCCAAGTTATATTAATAAGAGAAACACACATGCAGAGTAGTATATATTATATCTGTATATTATGAGTATATGTGCATATTATGAATTTGCTTGCATATGCATAGAATAGAAGTGGAGAGAGATACAGAAATTTAGCATCATTGCCTCTGGGGAAGGAGACTAGGATGGCCCGGGTGTCAGGGTAAGAGGGAAGCTTTACCGTATGTGCTTTTCTAATCTTTTGAATTTTGAACTGCAGGAACACATTGCCTATGAAAAACAAAATGATCTAAATACAAAAATAAATACTTGAAAGGGTCATCATAGGGTTTCTATTTATGGAGTGACACTTCTCAGAACTCTCATTATACTGCTGCTATGATCTTTTTACAAGCTACTTTCCCTGGGCCTCTAGCATTCCGCATTCCCCTGGCTTCCAGTCCAGCTCAGCATCTTTCCCGGCCAATCCCTAAACATGGATACTCCCCAGGGCTCAGCCTGGGGCCTCGTCTCTTGTCATTCTATACCGGTGCTAGTGCTTCGCTCTCCTTTCTCCCCCATGGGACCTCAGTTCACAGTACATTGTCATCATGAGTCAGTGTAAGCCCCATGTTTTTCTGTTTTTTTTTTTAAATTAATTAATTTATTCCACTGTACCCAATTCCTAAACCATTTCCTTCTTCGTTAGGCAGCAGTTCTAATGGTCTCCATGTCTCTCCTTTAGTTTGAACATGCTTTTGTAAATAGTGTATCGCTGTTTTGTGTGCAGGTACTTTTCACTTAAATAAATAGCATTGAAACAGCATTGTGTTACAAACCTCATTCTTTTTCTTACGTTTTCACTCAGTGCTATGTTTTTAAGACCCATCAGTACTCCTGTCTTCCAGAACTCATCCCAATCCTGACATGATTTACAAGCCCTCTCTCTCTCTCTCTCTCTTTTACTCTGTCTCGCAACAAACCTCTATTGAGCATTTACTATGTGCCAGGCCCTGTGCTGGGCACTGGGGAAATAATAGGTGACAGAAGTGACTAGAGCTGTGGGGCAGAGAGGAAGACAGTGGAGCGATCATAATAGGAGATGAGGCTGGAGGGGTTGGCATCCTCTGTAAGGGATGTTCGAAAATTATGTCTTTATTCTAGGAAAACAATGAGAATCATTAAAGAGGTTTAGTCAGGAGATGACATGATCAGAGGTTCATTTTGAAAATATTCTTTCTGTCTGCAGTGTGAAGGATGGATTGGAGGGGCCCAAGGAGGAGGCCAGTGGGTCTGGATTATTCCAGGCAAAAGGGCATGTGGGCTAGGAGGGCTGATGGAGGAGACAGGAAGACATAGGCAGATTTGAGGAATATTTAGGGAGTGAGATCTACAGGATATGGTAATGGATTGAACCTAGGTATAGAAAACAGAAAAAGGTGTCAAGGAAGACACTAAGAAATTGGACTTACCCAGTTGGAGGGTGGTAGTGCCATTTCCTGACAGAAGGAACACCAGAAAAAGTCTAGATTGGATTGCAAGAACAGGAGGCAGTTTTCTGACATGTAAATTATTTTTAAGAAACTTGAACAATAACAAATCATTAGTGTGTTTGTGTGTATGTAAGGAAGAGAGAATAAATGTTTATGGCTGCTTTAAACTTCTAACTTTTGGGGTTATTAGTTACACGGTGATAGATCACGAACACAGTGAACTGTCACCAAATTTTAAGGTTTTGTTGGATAAAGTGTGATTTAAGATATAAGCTATAATGCATATACCATATCAAATTTAGTGGTTCTGTGACATCACCTCAAAGAAACTGGCAGTCATCCCCAGATTGTAAATTGATGTACAATGAGAGGCCTGGAAAGTCATTCCAAGCTTATTAAGATGTTGTGGCTAAAGAAAACAGTTATTGCAAGTAGGAAGCTCATATAAGCAGTTATAACTGTGAGTACGCCAAACTGCAGTGACTAATTTGCTTATCTAGCAGCTTCCTACGCAGGCAACTCCCTGGAGCCATATTTCAGGTTGAGTAGGAATTTGTTTAATGCCAGTTGGTAATGGGGAACAACACAGAGGCCAGTTAATCTTGGACACAGAAATATCATCAACTGGCCTCCACACATCCTAGAGCTTTATGAAGTTCAAAGGAAATAATGTGAAAAAGGTCTTGGAACACAAAAAAACTATGTAATTGTGTCACTGTGATTATATATATGAATCAGGAAAGGTTAGGTTTTGCTGTGGTAACAAAAACTTTACATCTTAAGGGTCCACAACATCCAAGATTCATTTTCTGCCCAGTGTCCATTGCCAATGGGCCATGGTTCTGCTCGTCATTTCCACCCCAGGAATCAGGTGGCAGGGCCACTTCTAGCTGGAACAGTGACAGTTGTCATGACAGAGGACTTTGAAGCGATTCCCTCACAAGTGACATAACACTTCTGCTCACATTTTGTTGGCCACAGAAGGTCACATGGCCAAACCTGACATCAAAAGGTGAGAAAGTGTAATCCTCCCATACTTTTCATTTTCTATTTTTCTTGTTTCCTAATGTTCCAAGATTCCTTTTTTAAAAAAAATCATCTTCTTTGTTTCCAGAACTTCTTTTAGCCATTATTTAGCTGGTGGGTCTGCTGGCGGCAAATCCTCTTAATTTTCCTTCTAAGAATGTCTTGATTTCTGTTCCATTCCTGAAGAATATTTTCAGTGGATCTAGGATTCTGGTGTGGAATCCATCGTCATTTGAATTGCTCTTTCTCTAAAGGTAATGTGTCATTTCTTGCTGCTTTCAAGATTTTTTTTTATCATCAGCTTTCAGGAGTTTAATTATGATGTGTCTTGCCACGGATTTCTTTGGGTCTATTCTGTTTAGGGTTTGTTCAGCTTCTTGAATCTGTATGTTTATGTCTTTTGCCAAATTTAGGAAAATTTCAGCCATCATTCAAATTCTTTTTCAGTTTGATCTTCTTTCTTGTCTCCTTCTGGGACTCTGCTGACATGAATATTAGATCTTATGTTATAGTTTCATAGGTCACTGAAGTTATGTTTTTTTTTTTTCTCATCATTTTCTCTCTGTTGGATAACTTCTATTGTTCTAATTTCAAGTTCATTGATTTTTCCCCTGTCCTCGCCATCCTGCTGTTGAGTCCAGAGAATTTTTTATTTTTTATTTTGGCTATGATATTTTTCAGTTCTACAATTTCCATTTGGTTTTTCTTTACATCTTCTGTTTCTTTTCTGAGACTTCCTATTTTTTCATTTGATTTATAATTGCTTGTTGAAGCATTTTTTATGATGGCTGTTTTAAGAATCCTTGTCAGGTAATTTTTAAATATGTGTCATCTTGGTGTTGGCATCTGTTGACTGCATTTTCTCATTCAACTTGAGATTTTCCTGGTCCTTGGTATTTTTTTTTTATCATATCCTGGACATTTTGGATATTATATAATGTGAGTGATTTTTTTTATCATATCCTGGACATTTTGGATATTACATAAAGATTAAATAATGAGAATATGGCTCCCATTTAAACCTTCTGTTTAGAATTCCTCCTCACACTACACTGGTAGAAAGAGGGTGCTGCCGGATGTGGGTGGACATCCAGGTTCCTCTCTTGGAGGGAGGGTTGCCTCAGTTCTCCTGGCTCCTCTTTGGTCTTCACTGACAGCTTGGGGAAGGAGCTGAGATGAGGAGCCCTTATTACTGCAGGATGATGGTGAAGGTTCAAGCTTCCCACCTCCCACTTGGCTTCCTCTCCTTTGGGGAGAGGGAGGAGCACCTCGTTACTTCTTGGGGTGGTGGAAGCTCAGGATCCCCATGTGGTCTCATTGGCACCACTGGGGGTGACTTTTTACCACTGGGCAGGGATGAAAGTCTGGGCTCCTTACTTAGTCTTCTTGATCCACTCCCAGGAATGGGGAGGAGTCACTCAAGAGGTGGCTGTTATGGTCAAGTGTTGGCGGAGGTCTGAGATTCCCCACTCAATCCTTGCTGATGGGGATGGATATGGAGCTATATATTTTCCCTCCATGTTTGACTAGGGAAATGAGTTATTGCCTCAAAGTTTTCTGCCTTGTTAGTTATAAATTCTTTCTTCTTTAAGATATAAAATTATTGAAAAAATATAAAATTAGTTAAGCTCATTATAAATAATTTTAAAGTGCCGAGGAGTACAAAATAAAAAGTAAAATTTCTTTTCCTCCCTCTATCCCCAGAACTCTGTGATCTCCTCCAGGTATCTTTCTATAGCATTCACACAGGTCTGCCTATTCCAAGCACAGCATCCACACACACATAAATATACATATACACAAGCACCTCAGTCTCTGCCTCTCTGCTGGGTAGCTTTCTCTGGTGCCAAAAGAGCTTGCCCAGCCTTTGCAGGCAGTCCGGGAGTGCTGGGGAATTAATTCCGCCAAGGTCAACACCCTACCAAGGAGGGCCAAGAACCAGTGGATAAATGTTCCCAGCTTCTCCATTTTTCAGGAGATAATCCTGAGGAACATTCTATATGGTTTCCCAGTAGCTTGAAATCCAGGTTGCCCCTTCCCTCCAACAGTAACTTGCTCATTAACACAAGCTTCATTGGCTCATCTCCCTTTCCTATCTCGCTCTTCCCACCTAGTGGGATCCCCTCCCAAATAAACTCATATTCAAGTCTTGTCTCATGGTGTGCTTTTGGAGCAACATAAACTAAAACAACCATAATTTTTGTGGCTTTTCACCCCTATTTACGAATGTTGACGTTTCTTCCCTCTCTACTCTCTTCTTTCCCTCTCTCTTCCCTTTCTTCTTTCCCTCCTTTCCTCCCTCCCTCCCTTCCTTTCTTTCCTCCTTTTGCTATACAAAACAAGGTCATAAAATCCTTGCACACATCTTTGTTCATCTGTGTAAATACATCCATCTGTAGAATAAATTCCTATAGCTGGAATTGCTGAGTAAAAGTATGCACATTTAAAATTTTCATAGACACTACTATTCCCTTAAATATTTTGTGGATACTTATTTGGGAAAATTTCTAAATGCTCTCACCTCAATTCTTGGTTCTATCATGTAAATGTTCCTTGGTGTTTTCCCAAGGAAACCTGCCTTGTGACCTCCTTGCTTTATAAATCTCTCCCTCACCCCAAACCCCCCAACTAAGCTCAGTAGCTGAGATGCTGAATGTTCTAATTTCGGTGCATGGATCTTGAGGGTGGGGAAGGTTTTGGAGTTTAAATAGCATTTTCTTAGGAAACTCCTGAAGGTACAAGTTTAGTTCTAGTCTTGTCCCTCTCCAACCTGATAAGGTGTGAATCCTTTTGAAAAGGAAACAATTCTCATGGACAAATTATTTTTTATACCTTGAACGTGTGCAGACTATGTGTGCAAACATAGCTAACCATGATCTGCTTACACTTCAGTTCCTGTGCCATGTTATACAACCAACACAAGGTAGCAAATAAGTACAAATGAAAGTAGAAAGGCATTTATGTTTAAATTTGCATTAATTTAATGTGATGACTAGTGTTGTTTTTCTGAAATGGAGTTGCTGTTGGCAGCATAACACATATTGCCTGTGCAGGGCCTTCTGGACTTGGCAGGTGTCCCACTGTTTGCCTGGGGATGAGTCAGTTCTCCTCCTTTTAGTGTCTATTCAAAATACTGAGAAATTTTTGTCAGTAGAGGTCTCCCAGCCTTCACTTGGTATAAATGTAACCTTTCTTGTTCAGCCCCAGACAATTAAAGAAGTGCTAACAACCACAGATAGGTAAAAACAAACATGAGTACAGGTGTCCACACAGCAGGGCAGGAATCAGCTCCATATGATCCAGAACATGCTTGTAAGACTTTTATTCTTACTACCAGTGAAATGAGAACATGGGATTTAATAATTTTCACAGGACATTCATGGGTCCTCAGGAGTCCAGGGACTGCAGTTTGAGAAACACTGTCCTAGCACATTTTCTGACCTTGACTTTCCGTGTAACCTTGAGCAAATCATGTGCCACGTTTGGACCTCTGTGCATTTATCTGTGTGCAAGCAAGAATGATTTGAGCCAGCAGTATCCTTGAGAGATGAAGGAAGCTAGAGGAGTTAAAGATAATGCTCCCAAGATGTTTAAGGACAATAAGGGAAAGGATACGATTTTATTACAGACCCCTGGAGCTGGAAAAGTAATGGTAGATAAGACCCCCTGTCTAGCTTTGGCTAGAATTCCAGATCTGTCCATTCCTATCTGTGTGTCTGTGGGCCAGTTATTTGACTTCTCCAATCTTCAGTTTCTGTTTGGGTAAAATGAAGCCATTTCTGAATGCTACACTGAGGAGCAGCTGGGAGGGCTCTGTGATAGGATCCTGGAAAGTGCTGAGGGCAGAGCTCGGTTTCGTAATCCCTAACCTACCAGGAAGAAGCCACAGGCTATTAGCAAAGGACAATAGAAAGGAGAAAGTGGAGATTCTAAGATTCTGTCTATGAATGACAATGTCTCTGACAGATAAATCACAGGTATTTCTACTTAGCCCTGCAACTACCCTGAGCTTCGGGTCAGCCTTTCTCACATCTCCCTCCCCACCTGCCCCTCTGCGCTCTTCTCCCTCCACACCCAGACTTGCCCTCTTTTCTGGGAGGCTTTCACTTCCTCCCCCAGTGTCCTGCCTTAATTTGTGTGGGTGACCTGTGTGGACAGCGCCTCTGGTGGCCGCCCGGGCCACTGCAGGGACCAAGAGAGAACCACAAAAGGCTCCCACGGTTGAGGTTTACGAAAGGTGGGTTCCCGGTGAGGCAGCTCTCAAGGGGCTCAGGCGTGTGTCCAGTGCAGAGGCCCAGGGCCGGGCATTCGGGACCCCCCACTCCTAGCCCCTCTTTTCCTCCCTTTTGGGAGAGTGAGATGGAGGAATGTAGGCGAAGCTCTGGGTAAGAAGTGGCAACTTGCCACAGATCTAAGGCAAGTTACAACGTCTCTGGGCCTTCTTCCCTTTTTATGGAAAGCCACCTCAGAGGGCCCTGAGGACACAATTAAATGATAGGTGAAAACACAAGGAAAATACCCAGCGTGTGCATTGCATTCCTGTAGGATCCGACCACTTCCTTGCCCTTGTTCTCATGGCATTCCAGGCTGGGGTGCAGGTGGAAACGTCAGGGGGGATGTGGGCAGGATAAAGCTGAAATTAATCCCTCAGCTTCTCCTCACTAATACTAAAAACGAACAGCTTCTGAGCGTTTACTACAGGCCAGACACTGTTCTAAAGCATTTTAGCCCATAATAGTGGGTTCTATGACAAGGAAGCAGAAACACAGACTCAAGGCCAATCAGGTGGCAAGTGAAGCTCCTGGTGCCCCCCCGACCCCTGAGCCACTGTCCTGTACAGTGCATCTGTCCCCCCACCAGGCACGACTTTTTAAAAAAATATATTTTTGTTGGGAAATCCTCATACACATACATTCCATACATGGTGTAGAATCAGTGGCTCACAAAATCATCACATAGTTGTGTATTCATCACTATGATTATTTTTTAGAATATTTGCATCACTCCAGAAAAAGAAATAAAAAGAAAAAACTCATACATACCATACCCCTTACCCCACCCTCTCATTGACTACTAGTATTTCCATCTACTCAATTTATTTTACCCTTTGTCCCCTCCTGTTATTTATTTATTTTTATCCATATTTTTTACTCATCTGTCCATACCCTGGATCAAAGGAACATCAGACACAAGACTTTCACAATCACACAGTCATATTGTAAATGTTGTCTTTTTATACAATTGTCTTCAAGAATCAAGGTTACTGGAACACAGCTCTACAGTTTCAGGTACTTCCCTCCAGCCACCCCAATACACCATAAACTAAAAAGGGGATATATATACATAACGCACAAGAAAAAACTCTAGGATGACCTCTCAACTCTGTTTGAAATCTCTCAGCCACTGAAACTATATTTTGTCTCATCTCTCTCTTCCCTCTTTTGGTCAAGAAGGCTTTTTCAATCCCTTGATGCTGGCCCCAACTCATCTCAGGATTTCTGTCCCACTTTGCCAGGGAGATTTACACCCCTGGGAGTCATGTCCCACGTAGGGGGAAGGGCAGTGAGTTCACATGCTGAGTTGACTTAGAGAGAGAGAGAGACCACTTCTGAGCAACAAAAGAGGTTCTCTGGGGGTGACTCCTACGCCTTACTTTTAGTAGGCTTAGCCTATCCTTTGCAGGAAAAAGAGAAACTACTTTTAAAATAACAAAATCTAATCCTGTCATTTCTCAGCTCAAAACATCAGGACTTCTCACCTTCAGAATAAGCCAAACTACCAGCAAGAGAGTCCACCACCTGCCTTTCTGGGCTTACCTGCCAGAAGAGAACCCCATCTTACAGTCCCAACAGCATTTTCAAATAACCACACTCAGGTCTTCTTGCCCGTCTTCCCTCAGCTTCCTCAGCCGGAAATGTTCTTCCCTCATCTCTGCAAATTCTTAGCCTGATTTAAGGCGTAGATCAAGCGCCAACTCTTCCTGAGTTCTCTGTCCTCAGGAGGACCTGGTCTGGCCCTCCCCCCCCCCCCCCCCCCCCCCCCCCCCCCCCCCCCCCCCCCCCCCCCCCCCCCCCCCCCCCCACAGCCTCTTCCAGCTCCTTCTCCAGTGCAATCCTGCACTTCTACCTGTCCCCTTCCTAGACTGGAAAGGGGCAGAGGGCAGGGAGTGGGTCATATTCCTCAATGAATCTTTCAAAGCTTTGACCATCACAGCCCCGCCCTAGACAAACCCTTAATAATAACTGTGGAATGAACTGGGGAGTGGAACTCAGAAGGCCTGAGAGACACATCAGAAAGCTACAGAGGGAGAGCATGCTGCGGGAGCTTGGAAGGTGGCTTTCATCCAATGGACCTGCACTTCGCAGATGTTGTGTCACATCCTCATCCCAGCAGACCACCGGGGCAAGGATTATTATCTCTATATTACTAGGGAGGGCACTGGAACCTGGTACAACTCAGCCAAGATCTGCTAGATGGTGAGGGGCAATTTCAAACCTCACCTCTCAGATTGCAAGGCTATGCCTTCTCCCCTCCCCATTTGGTCCTCTCATTCTTGTCACCTGCTCCTGAGAGGCATTTGGTCTCTGCCTCCATGCCTCACTCCCTCCAGACCTCATCAGAGTCACATTTGGCTTTGGGGAGCATATTTTTCCAGACCAAGAATTGGACTGCATTGTCCGACGATGACATTTGTCTTTAAGTCAGAGTATGTTTGAAATCAGGCTTGTTCTTGAAAACGGGGGATGCCTTTCACGGAACCAAGCAGGATGTCTCCCAAGGACCACCACCAGTTAGTTCTCATCTCTGTGCTCCCACTTTAAAGTGTGGCTGTCCCCCTCTGGTCTGGATTCTCCCCCCTCCTCAGGAGGGCCCCCCACTGCATAAGCGCTCAGCTGCAAAGCTGCTTTCTCCCCACTCTGCCGCCCTCCGTGTCCCTTTGTCTGGGGTCTCTTTGTCTGTGGTCTCCCTTTGGTTTGGTTTCACAGTCCTCTGCTTCCCCTCCCTTTCTCTGGGCCAGGCTGCTCCCTCCCTCTCTGCGGGGGCCGAGGGGGAGCGGGGCTGCGTTGTCATGGTCACGGTGAAGCCAGCCGCAGCTGGCCTGGGCAGCTGCTCCAGGGCACCCGGCCCGGACGGGCGGACAAAGCCAGGCAGCCTCGGCAGCCCCAGACCTGGAACCCCAAAGGTGCAAGGCTGGGGGGGGGCCCGGACCCGGGAGAACCTAGTGCTGGAGGTGAGAGGGAGGAAAGCAGAGCTGAGTTGGGAGGGCAGGCCTGGGCACAGGAGCTGGGCCCTCCCCTTGTGGGGAGGGGCCAGGCGGTCCCGGCTGGAAGGAGAGTGGGAGGAGGGGAGCAAGCTGAGAGCGGGAAGGATGGGGAGCAGAGCTGGGGCAGGCTAGGATGGCCCCAAGGGGAGGGCTGGGGCCTCTGCGTCCCGAACCACAGAAATGAGGTTTGACTCAGTCTCTGGGCCTCGGTCTTGCCTCCTCTGTTGCGCAGTTGTCCCCATAGCCCTTAGTTTCAGCCCTTGTGCCTCAACCTCCTGTTTCTTTCCCCAGTCTCTCAGTTTGACTCCAACGTCCTCTTCCCTCCCTTTGTCTTTGCTTCTCCTCCCCTGTGGTCTCTCTCCACCCCTCTCACTGCTCCTGTTTCCTCTCCGAGGACCTCTGTCTGCTCTGCAGTTCACTCACCGGGGCCACACCTCAAGGCTCTCCCTTGAGTCCTGAAGTCTTCCCACCCTAGGTGGCCCTTGCCTCTATGCTTGTCCTCTTTACACCCAGTTTCCCTCAGCCTCGTCCTCAGTCTATCTCCTGCCTCTCTCTGAGTTTGGTCACCACTTCCCCCATCTGACCATAAGCCTCCCTCCTCCTTCTGGTCCCCTGTTCCTGCTCTCTCCCTCACCCAGGCTCTCCACAGCTGAGCCCTGTCTCATGTTTCCCCTGGACCGATGTCATCTCTTTCTCCTCCTTCTACTCCTGGACCTCAGTTTCCCATATGTACTGGGAGCCACCAAGATCTGACTCATGCCCGGGGCCTTGTTCACTCTCGCTGGCCCCCACACCCCACCCTCAGCAGCTTCTCCCTCTCCCCAGCTGCTGACCCAGCCTGCTCCCTCCAGAGGCAGCTGCATCTCCAGGAAGGTAGCCTGTGGGGGCCCACCTGGGCCATCCTCCCTCTCACTGGTCCTGTGGGCTTCCTGCAGTGGCCGGGTGGTCTGCAGGCTGGAAGCCGCTCTCTCCTATGTGCCTCTCCTCACATTATTTCAGCTGTTTCCCCTCCTCTCCTTCACGGGGCCCCAGGAGGCCATTGACTGGAGAGGGAGGGAAGCCCTGGAGGAGAAGGCATGGGGGAAGGGGTAGAGGGTCCTTTGGGGATTCAGGAAGACACGGGGGCCTCTAGGGGTGGGGAGTGATGCAGGACGTGGGATGGGCCCTGCAGGGGCACAGGAGGGTGGGTGGGTATTCTTGGTCTTTGGTGCTGCTCTGGGGGCCCCTGCATGGCTGGGATTTCCCTCCTTGGCCCCTGGGAATCTCAGCTCCGAGCCCACATTCCAGCCGGCTCCAGCCTCCTGTCCACTGTCACTTGACTCCGCCGGGTCCCAGCCCTGCATACTTCCCCACTCCTCCAGCCCTGGGCTGGGGCGAGGTGGGCATCACCCACTAGGAATTTCTCCTGGGGGAGTAGGGAGAGGGTGTTCAGTACTCTCTGGCTTCCTCCAGTCTCCCCAGCGGAACCCGCTGTCTGGCACCACCATGCCACCTGGCCCGGGTCAGCGCCAGGCCTGGGGTTTAGAATGTCTCACTGGGGTGTGAGGGGCTCCTGCTCCATTCCAGCTTAGCCCTGCCAGCCTACACGGGCCTCCCCAGAGTACAGCCCTGGTAGGAGGGGCTTCGGTCCGCCCAGGTGAGGTTACTTGGGAAGCTGGGCTCCACCCCCCACCCAGCTCCACCCCTGGCCCTGCCTCTCCAGGGCCCAGATTCCCCAGCGGCTGTCTCCGGAGGGGTGAGAACTCTGGGTGGGGAACCCTAGGGGTCCGGTGGGAGGGAAAGGCTGGACAAGGGACTTGTCTCAGTGACCACCGGGCTCTCTGCTCGCAGATGTCCCTTAACAGTTGGGGCGTCCTTGGGTTTATGTGTTCAACGTGGGAGTGTCCCTGTGTGCCATGGCCTCTCCCAAGGGCCAGCCTCTTCCTGGTGGTGTTTCTGTGTACTTATCTGGTCAGGACGTCGTGTTTCTTTCCTGGGACTGCTGTCTGGGACAGCACACAGCTCATATCTGCTGGGAGGTATCAAGGGACAGAGCTCTCTACTGGATGGTGACATCGGCTAGTTGCCTGGCAGATGTGGGCGTGTGGAGAGAGAAGGTGCGGCCCCAGGGAGGGCTTAGGGTGCAATGCCTTCGCCCCACAAGCTCTGTCTTCCTATCTCACCCCACTCGTTTGGTTTCTCTCTCTCATTTCATTTGTTGACCCTGTCTACTTGCACCCATCTTTTCTGGCTCCCTTCTTCCCTCTCCTGTCTACTGTGTCTGATTCCCATGGTGCCTCTATCCTCCCCCTCCCCACCTGGTCCCTGGCTCCACTTCTAGCCAGTCCCTGCCAGTGACCAGACCCTTGGGTCCCCTCCAGGGCCAGAGCTGGCTACACCTGAGGAGTCTGGACGCAGGCTACCCTGAGAGGACTGGAGTGCCCTGCAGAGAAGGGGAGAGGAACTGGAAGAGAGTGGGTGGGCAGGGGTGTAGGGTTTGGGAGGGCAGCAGATTGGTGGTGTGAAAAGAGTGGGTTCAGGGGGCCTGGCTGGCCACGTGAGCCCTGCACCTTCCCCCCCCCCCAAACTCCTGCTGCTGCGCTGGGTCGGGCCTGTTAGAACCTGCTCCTTCTCCTGTTCCCTGGAGCTGCTCCCCTTTACCTTCCTCCCCAGGAACTGAGCCCAGACAGAGGGAGAAGGGGGAGCAGGGGAGGGGGGGCGATCTCCCTCCAGAGGCCTGAAGGTGCCCGGGCCTGGAGGTCCGGATCAGGGTTCAGTCCGGCCCCCTGGGGTCTCAGCTTTGGTAGTTTTCATTTGTGGGGGACACAGGGGCAGGGACGGGGTGGCGGGCTATGGTGGGAGGCGATGGGCAGGGAGCGGGCAGGAGGACACCGCGCTGAGAGGCTGGGCTGCCTGGGAGAGGGCGTGGGGGGGGGAGGGGGGACTGCAGCGCTGAGCTGGGGACCGCAGGGCGGTTACCTGGGGAAGGCCGAGGCGCGCGGGGGAATGCGGGGTGGGCGTGGCGGGGAGCAGAGGAGCGCGGGCCGCGAAGGCGGCGCCAGGCTTGGGAGCCGCGGGAACCAAGGTGGAAGGGAGGGCAGCGAGCCCTACGCTCCGCGAGAAGGCAGAGGGGAGGGAGCGGGGTGGGGGCGGCAAGGAGGAGGAGAAGCGGAGGGGGAACCGAGGCGGAGGTGGGGGGGGTCTGGGGGGCGGTGCCTGGGCTCGAGCCGCCCCAGCCTTGGCTCCTCTCCCCGGAACAGGCCCCCGACAGCTGCTCTTGGGAGCCGCCTCCCGACACCCGAGCCCCGCCGGCGCCTCCCGCTCCCGGCTCCCGGCTCCCGGCTCCCTCCGCCTCCCCCCACCCCTCCCCTCGGCCCGGCCGCCGAGGAGGCCCCGCTCCCGGGGTCGGACGCCTGGGTCTGCGGGAAGAGCGATGAGAGGTAGGGGGAGCGGAGGGAGGACCCTGGCCCGGGCGCCCGGTAGCCAAGGCCGGAGGCCTGGGGTTCCTGGGGAGGCGGGATGTTTGGGGGCTGTCCTTGCTTGTTTAGCTTCTAAGTCTGTCCCTCCCGGCCTCCCCAACGCTCCGGCTTGCTGTCTGAAAATGGGGAGGGGAGGAGCCTCCCGATCTCAGAGGAAGAGGGTGTTCCGGCATTGAGGAACGGACCCAGGACAGGTGCTCAGACTAGCCCCACTGAGGTAACCTCATCTGCCCCCTGGAGCACGGGGCCTGCCCTCCCGCCTGGCCAGGAGACATCTGCTAAATGTGAAGCCCCCACTCAGTGCACTCCCAGCTGGACAGCCTGGCCTCAGCCCAGCAGAGAGAGGGACTTAACACCCCCACAGCTCGTGATGGCCACTTAGCCTTGCTGGATGGTCATTTGCTTCTGCCACGAGCCGACCTCATCGCCCTACAGGCACCACCCTCAGCACCAGCCTCGGGGTCCCTCCCTACCTCACCAATTCCCCAGTTCCTCCAGCTCCCCTTCTGGGTGGACATTCCTGTCCAGCACTTCAGCCCCATCTGACATGTGCTTGGGGATGTAGGGGTGCCCAGATGAAGTGGCAGAGGGGAGACAGGTGGAAGCAGACATGTGCATGAAAGTGGAGAAATGGCTCTTCTTCCCCCCAAGTTTCTGCCGGTTCCCTACCCCTTGGCTTCCCCCTGCTTGGTCAGCCTAGTGCACTGGAGGCAGGCCCCAGTTCTCATGGAATCTCTGCCCTCTGGCCGCAAGAGCTCTGGGTGCCCTATTTCATATTCACAGGTGTATGAAGATGACTGTTCATTGAGCGGACGTGAAAGCACGTGGAAGTCTGGATGGCGTTGGGGTGTGCGTGAGAGTTTGTGAGCCCTGACTGGGAGTCTGTGTGTGTTACTGATTTATGTGTGTGTCACTTGCCAGTGTCCATCTCTGAGAGTCTCTTAGGGGTTGTCTGTGAGACACTGAGCGTTTGTGTGTGTGTGTGTGTGTGTGTGTGTGTGTGTGTGTGTGTGTGTGTGCGCGCGCGCGCGCGCGCGTGTCCACGCAAGCGTCTGGCCTCTCTGGAGCTACATTTAGCCTGAGTGTTTACAGCGGGCTCTGTGAGCGCCTGTGTCTGACCACGTGCATCTATACAGAGCTCTGTGGGTGTCGTTGTCTGGGGTGGGGGCATGGGGGTGGGAGAAAAGGGTGCAGGGCCTGCCCCTGGGTGTCCCAGCTCCTGGCCTGTAATTGGTTGCAGTGGGGTGGGGTGGGGTGGGGCTTTAGGCCTGTCTCCTGTGTCTGTTTAGACCCAGGGGAGGGAGATGGTGTGTTTGGGGGTGTTAGAAAATGGATCGCCCCAGATATCCCTGTGAGTTTCTCTGCTGGGCTCTGTGCCCTGGGTTTCTGAGCCTGTTCTGTTTACCTCTTGCTTTGTGTTTCTGGCCCCGTCTCCCCCTGCCTCCTGTCCTCTGCCTGTCTTTGTATCTCTGCCTGGAGCTCCTCTCGGCTCCTCTGGGCTCCGTCTGGCTCCGATGACTCATCTGGGATAGGCATGAAGGTTACTCAGGGGAACAAGGGCCCTGCTGTTCCCAAGAGAGGTGGGGGTGGAGGACAGCACCCAGGAATTCCGGGCCAGACGCCTGGGACCCCGGCAGCCTGTTCCCCTGTGTCAGGCCCCTGGACCCTGAGGGACCCGGTGTGCTGCCTTCTGGGTTTAGCTCTCCTCTGATAGCGGGGTGCCCCCAGCAAGGAAGCCATCCCCCTCAGCTGCTGCTTCAGAGCTGCGGGGTCTCAGCTGCCTCTTACATTCCTGCCCTAGAGCATTGTGGGAGCAGCTGGAGAAGGACAAAGGGATGGGGGAGTATCCCCCCCACTCCTCCTACCTCCTGGGGTGACCTGGCTTCCCCCGTCTTTAGTTTCCAAGGCAACTCAGTCTCATTTTCAGCTTTAGGTTCTTCCTTCAGAGGCAGCCACCTTAAGGCAGCGGGGACCAGGTGGGGACAGGATGGCTCTGGGAGGGGAGGTTGTGTAGAGAGAACTGCAGAGAGCTTTGGGCCTCTGATGGCAGAGGTGGGCTGGGGACTTGGGGAGGGTGGGGAGAAGAGCGGCACTGGAGGTCCCTGAGGTTCCTGGAAAACCTATTGCCGGCCTCCTGGACAGGGATAGGGCAGGACAGCTTTTCCTGGAGCTGGGGCTGGGCAGGGCAGATACCTGGGTTTATGATGCCAGTCAGAATGGTTTTTGGTGGGGTAAGCTGCTGGTGCCCCAGTGAAGAACCAAGCCGGGATTCTCAAACTGTCACATGCACAGATCGCCCAGGAATCATATTAAAATGATTGTGATTTAGTAGTTCTAGGATAGGGCCTGAGAGTCTGCATTTCTCACTAGCTCCCAGGCACACCGCCAGGCCTCACAGGGCTGTGAAAAACAGTGAGACTGGAAGGCACCAGGGCCCGTACTTTTCTTAGTGCTCTGGGCTCCTAGGTGGGGAGGGGACGGGTTCGGCTGGTCCAGGCTCATCTAATGCTTAATTCTAGCTCCACAAGCAGTTGCCCAACCTTTCCTGGGACACCTTCATTTTAAAAATCCAAAAGGAGTTTCATATTCTTTTTCTTTTTCTTTTTTAAATATCACAAAAACACCAAACAAATGCAAACATTCTTATTTTGATCATTCCGTTCTATATATATAATCAGTAATTCACAATATCATCACATAGTTGCATTTTCATCATCATGATCTTTTCTTGGGACATCTACATCTATTCAGAAAAAGAAATAAAACAAAAACAGAAAAAAAATTATATATACTATACACCTTACCCCTCCCTTTCATTGATCACTAGCATTTCGAACTAAATTTATTTTAACATTTGTTCCCCCTATTAGAGTTTCATATTCTTTTATGTACCACCTCATTTTACTTGAATGCACAAAGAAATGTTACCATATATTACAGGCTTTTAGAAAAATAGTACAACTAGTCCCTTTTGTTCTTTTTATTTGCGTTTTCCTCCCTGCCCTACCATTCAAGTGAACTAATGTTACATTCTAATACACGTCCTCTCTAGACATCTGTACAAGTATAGATACACAGGGGGGTGTCTGTTCATTGTTTTCACATTTCTGTGACCTGCTTTTTGTATCCAACAGTCTTACAAGTCCCACTAAGCCAGACATTTATTATTTAATGCTGATTGGTTATTTTTCATAATAGTCTACAAACCTTAGCTTTTTTTTTTCCCCAGCTGGTTGCCTATAGCTCGGCATTCACATAGTTTATGTATGTGGGTCTTTACAAAAGGTGCCCTAAAAACATCTTTATATAGATGTTCTTTCTTCCTGGTGTTGCTTCTACACTCTTTGGGTTAGATCACTAAACGGGGAGTACTGAGCTGAAGGGGATATATATTTTTAATAATTACTGATATTGCTTGATTGCTTTCCAAACAGATGATGAATAACACTATATTTCTGCCATCAAGCACATGCCCCTTGTTCATATAACCACCTATAGGTATTACAACCTTGAAAATATTTTGTCAATCTGATGGGTGTAAAATAGTATCTCCTTGTTGCTTAATTTGTATTTCCTTCACTCTAGTGAATTGACTATTTAAGGAAAGGTGTTGGCGATTTGGCTTTGCTCTTCTATGAACTATCTATTGTGTTGTTAGTATTTTTCTTGTTGATTTATAGGAGCCCATAGGATATTATGACTGTTAACCCTTTTTCTATCATCTGTCCTGTGAGCATTTTTTTTGTAGACCAGTCGTGTGTTTGCAGCCCTTGTTTATGGGGTATTTTGCTTTCTATGAGTCCCGCACTGATTGAGGGAATGGGGCTTTTAGGCAGTTATTTAATCATCTCTGCCCTGGTGATGTGTTAAATGTGGATAGTCACAATATATGCCTTACATGATGACTGTGAAGGTTAAATCCTGGATTCAATTCAAGGGTTCAGCCCAGTGTCTCGCTCATGGGAAGCATTTTAAAAGGGTAGCTGAGGTTGTTAAATGATGGCTGCCGTGTCATTTTACTGCAATTTTCACCAATGCATTACATCGTCTATTATTCCTCTGACTGCCCCTTAACTCACCCCTGCCCCCCCCATCTCGTCCCCTGCAGAGATGCTGGCCCCACCCCCTTAGGCCTGAGGGATCAGGAGCTATGGAGCCAGGGGCCCTCTTATATCTCCTGCCGCTGCCGCTGCTACTGGTGGCAACCGGAGATGCCGACATGAAGGGGCACTTTGACCCTGGTAAGGAGACTGGACCTTGGCAGGAGAAGGGTAGAGCTTGGGAGGCAGAGCGGGGGTGGGGGGGTGGGGCTTGACACTCGGGGCATCTGTGTCTGTCCAGCCAAGTGCCGCTACGCCCTGGGCATGCAGGACCGCACCATCGCTGACAGTGACATCTCTGCCTCCAGCTCCTGGTCAGACTCCACTGCTGCCCGCCACAGCAGGTACCCGCGCACCTAGGGCTGCCCCCTAGGAAACTGCTGGGACTCCACCTGTCCTTCCAACCCCTCTGCCCCAGCCAAAAGGCATTGGAGGCTTTGCTCTTTGCCAGTGAAACCCCTGCCCTCCTGGGGGGATTTATATACCAGAGATGAAGGCAGACCGAGGACCAGCTGTTCCCTGTGACCTCCTTCCCCCTTCCAGGCTGGAGAGCAGCGACGGGGATGGGGCGTGGTGCCCAGCAGGGCCAGTGTTTCCCAAGGAGGAGGAGTACCTGCAGGTGGACCTGCGGGAGCTGCACCTTGTGGCTCTGGTGGGCACCCAGGGGCGCCACGCCGGGGGCCTGGGCAAGGAGTTCTCCCCCAGCTACCGGCTGCGTTACTCCCGGGACGGCCACCGTTGGATGATCTGGAAGGACCGCTGGGGCCAGGAGGTGAGGCTGGCAGGGGTAGAGCATCACCCAGTCACTGCCGACTCTCAATGCCCATCATCTCCAGCCTAAGTCTCTCCCCTGAGCTCCAGCCAGTATTGCAAACCTGACCAGCTTCTGGACCGTTCCACCTTGTTGTCTAACCAGTGTCTCAAACTTACCACTAACTTGATTGAACCTGATACTACCCCCGCCTCAGTCTGCCCCTCCTCCAGCATTCTCCACTGGGAAAACAGTACCACCTTTTGCCTAGTTGCCTGGGCCATAAGCTAAGGTGAAATACCCAACTTTTCTTTTTCTCTCACTTCCTACATCCAAACCATCAGCAAGGCCCAACTGTTTGATCTCCTGTTGATGTTTCCTAGATCCGACCATTTCTCACCAGTTCTCCGTGTCTTAGGCCAAGCCCCCACCATCACAGCCTAGAAGACTGCAAGTTTCCAAACTGTTATCCCTGCTTCTGCTCTTTCCCTATAGTGTCTAATCTCCACCTGTAAACTACATACACCGTGCTTGTAAATGTAAATCAGATTACGCCACACTTTACTCAAATCTCTTGCTGGCTTTTCAGTCCACCAGAACAAGAGCTAAAGGCCTTCCCTGGCATAGGAGGCTTCTCCTGACTTAGCTCTTGCTGCTTCTCTTCTCTCTGGTTCTCACCCTACCCTGGCTGCACTTGATTTAATTGCTGTCCTCGAACAAGCCAGGGCTCATTCCCTCTGCCCCAAGCCATTTGCACTTGCTGTTTTCTCTGCCCAGGGAGCTCCACTGGCTAGCCCTCACTTCATGCAGCCCTTCCCCCGGGCCACCTCTTCACAGCCGATTCTGACCTCTCTCCCTCCCTACACTGGTCCCTCACCCTGCCTCTCCAGAGCCCTTTCTCCTGAGGGTGTGGGTGCAAGGCTGTGCGAGATACCCCCCCCTGAAAACATGCCTAGCTCAGAGTGGGTGCTCACCCGATGTCTGTTGAATGAACAAAGGGAATGGGGTGAATGCAGAGGGGCAAGCTGAAGCAGGGGTGCAGAGCTGTAAGGAAATGGGTAGAATCTAGGCAAAACAGGGACGATGCTTTGAGCCAAATGGGTGGAGCAAGGCAAGCAGAGAGGGGAGAGCTGACAGTGGAGTTATGAGGACAGATCCAAGGGCCGAGAGAGGTGTCAGAAGTCTCCGCTACAGGCCCTCATATTACAGATGCCTGGCTGGGCCCCCCCAGCCCTGTGTGCAAAGGGTCCCCCTTACCCGGGCCAGGGGACAGCTGGTTACTGGGAGCTTAGATCGCCCCTGGAGCCCTTCCTAGTCGTCCATGCTCTTTCCCGGCCCGTAGGTGATCTCAGGCAACGAAGACCCTGGAGGAGTGGTGCTAAAGGACCTCGGGCCCCCCATGGTGGCCCGGCTGGTTCGCTTCTATCCCCGGGCTGACCGGGTCATGAGCGTCTGTCTGCGAGTGGAGCTCTATGGCTGCCTCTGGAGGGGTGAGGAGTTCAGCCCCCCGAGAATCCATATGCTGTTCTGGGGGTGGGGGGTGGGGAATGGGGAGAGAGTAACCCTGACCCTCTTTTTCCTGTCGGGAGGCTGTCATTCCCAGCAAGGATGGGACTGCCCAGCATTGCCTCCTCCATGTCAGTGGGCCTCAGGGTGTGAGCAGGGGCCGGGGCATGGAAACTTCCCTCCTCTAACACTCTACCTCCCACGCTGCCCAGATGGGCTCCTGTCTTACACGGCCCCCATGGGGCAGACGATGTACCTGTCGGAGGCCGTGCACCTCAATGACTCCACCTATGATGGGCACACTGTTGGCGGGTGAGAGAAGGGACCCTTCAGGACCTGGACCTGGGGTGGGTGGGAAGGCCGAATTGGGGTGGGGGAGGTGGCCAGTTGTCTAGGCAGTGAGCTGGATGGGCTGGGGACAGGGTGGCTAAGTGGGTCCTCAAGGGATCGAACCAGGAGTGGAGGAAAAGTAGGGCCACCACCAGCCCCTATAACACCTTCATGCAAATTAAGACAAGGCACCCCTTCTCCAAGACAACATCTGTTGGCAGTTATGACAGTAAACATGCACATCATAAACTGAATGGCTCTCCTTAGAAGTGGTGCCTTTGTGTAGTGTGCAACCTGCAAAGCACTCGTGATGGGCCTGGGGGCTGGCAAAGAGAGTGCATGAGGTTGGGGCACTCCTTAGAAGTGGCGCCTTTGTGTAGTGTGCAACCTGCAAAGCACTCGTGATGGGCCTGGGGGCTGGCAAAGAGAGTGCATGAGGTTGGGGCAGGAGTTGGGGAAGAAGGGGACCAGCGGCGGGGACCAGGCTGACCGGAGCACTTGGATCGGTGATATCCCCTCCTTCCCCGTCCTCTTTTCTCTGTCCCCGTCCTCCCAGGCTGCAGTACGGGGGTCTGGGCCAGCTGGCGGACGGTGTGGTGGGGCTGGATGACTTCAGGAAGAGCCAGGAGCTGCGGGTCTGGCCCGGCTATGACTACGTGGGATGGAGCAACCACAGCTTCCCCAGCGGCTATGTGGGGATGGAATTTGAATTTGACAGGCTGAGGACCTTCCAGGCCATGGAGGTGAGTGGGTCCGGCTTACAGCAGGGGGTGCTCTGAGGCTAGGGTGGGTGCTGTGGGGTGCCTGCTGGGACCCTCCTGGTCTTGACCCTGTACCCCCCGTGCCCCCCCGCCCCCATCTTCCCCACAGGTCCACTGCAACAACATGCACACGTTGGGAGCCCGCCTGCCTGGAGGGGTGGAGTGTCACTTCAAGCGGGGACCTGCCATGGCCTGGGAGGGGGAGCCCGTGCGCCATGCTCTGGGGGGCAGCTTGGGGGACCCCAGAGCCCGGGCTGTCTTGGTGTCCCTGGGCGGCCGCGTAGGCCGCTTTCTGCAGTGCCGCTTCCTCTTTGCGGGGCCTTGGCTACTCCTCAGCGAAATTGCCTTCATCTCTGGTAAGCCCCTGGTCTACACCCAATCCTCACTCCCGGCGTGGCCAACTGATGGGATTTTCCCTCAGTCACCAGCTCCACCCATCAGCCATGAGACTTACCAACCAAGGGTGCCCAGAATTATTTGGACCCCTCCTTTCCTTCCTCCTGCCTCCCACATATCTTTGTCTTTTCTTCATCAGCCTCTCACTCATGACTGGTCTTGAACCAGTGTGAAAGTATTGATTGTGAAACTGTTGAAACACTTCCATACTGGTTGGGAAATAGGCTCTTTTCCAAGCCTTAATACCCAGGGCCCTCCCCACAGGAGGCTTCCACTTCCCCACCATCCAGCAACCAAAGGGTTACCTTCGGTCACTGCAGGGACTCAGCAGGGGACCCTGTCCCCAACACCTGGTCCCTTGTTATAAATAGAGTGCTCACCCCTGCCTTCTTTCCTTCACCCAACGACTCAGCCCCCCAGGTTTCATGCAAGTACACCCCCTTTTCGCCTCCTCCTCTTCTGATCCCCTCCTTTCTTCTCTCCCTTCTCCCCAGATGTTGTGAATGACTCTTCTCCGGCTCTGGGGGGCACCTTGCCACCAGCCCCCTGGTGGCCCCCCGGCCCCCCACCCACCAACTTCAGTAGCTTGGGTGAGCCACCCCTGAGGCCTCCCCACTTCGCCCTGGGCCGCCCTGCCACCGGTGGGAAGCCCCCTGGGTTCTGACATTTCTGCCCCCACCAGAGCTGGAGCCCAGGGGCCAGCAGCCCGTGGCCAAGGCAGAGGGGAGCCCAAGCGCCATCCTGGTCGGCTGCCTGGTGGCCATCATCCTGCTCCTCCTGCTCATCATCGCCCTCATGCTGTGGCGGCTGCACTGGCGCCGGCTGCTCAGCAAGGTGGGCAGGGCCGGGGCAGCCTGGCGAGGACCCTGGCAGGGTGTGGGCCTGGGTCCCTGCTGTAATTAGGGTCCATCAGGGAACATGGGGCAAGTCAGATTAGTGAAGGGGACTTAGCACTGGGACCACTTACAAAGGAGTGGGCAGGGTATACTGACACCACAGGTAGTAGTTACAGTAGAGCTCTCGCCA
This sequence comes from Myrmecophaga tridactyla, assembly GCA_004026745.1. Lineage (NCBI taxonomy): Eukaryota > Metazoa > Chordata > Mammalia > Pilosa > Myrmecophagidae > Myrmecophaga > Myrmecophaga tridactyla. The sequence goes on along the minus strand of PVIY010007437.1, from coordinate 34,781 downwards.
TTACAACGCCTGCCGGGGTGGAAGGAAGGGCAGTTACGGGAACCTGGGAGCCGTGCATTTCTGGAGAGGGTGTCCTCAGAGGGCACTGGTGCAGGGATGCCGCTAGCCTAGTCCCCTTCCCAGGGAGGGACCAGGGAATAAGTAACCTGACTTCATTTTCTGCCTTCCTTTTAAACTCCTAATGGGGTTCCTCTCTGGCCAAACCCAGCCAAGAGCCTGTTGATGCAGTCCACATTGGTCAGCCTCTTTGGGCAGAAGCAGGATGTAGAAAGGTAGAGAGTGGAGCTGGAGGGGCCAATGGAAGAAGTCTGACATGCCCCATCCCACGTATTCTGGGCCACAGTCCAGTGGTGTGAAGGCTGATAATTAATTTCAGGTGGCTCAGATTTGGGTTGAGATCCCATTGTGGGACATTAGACAAGTTACTCCAATGCCCTTGAACCTCAGTTTCTCTACCTGTGAAAATGGCACTAATGGCTACAACTCTAGGACTGTTATGAGGACTCAAGGGGAAAACCTAAGTCCACACTTAATGCAGAGACTGGACGGGCGTGCTAAGCAGTGGCTGTGGTTGACACTCCCCATTCCCCGTCAAGGCCGAGCGTCGGGTGTTGGACGAAGAGCTGACGGTTCATCTCTCTGTCCCTGGGGACACCATCCTCATCAACAACCGCCCAGGCCTTCGAGAGCCGCCCCCTTACCAGGAGCCCCGGCCTCGTGGGAACCCACCCCCCTCGGCTCCCACTGTCCCCAATGGCTCAGGTAGGTATTGCCTTATTCTGTGCCTACCTCCGTCCTCTCTGTCTGCCTGTTCTCTTATTGTATGCCTTTCCCTCTCCTTTCTTATTCCCTTCTTTTCCTGTTCTCCTAGTTTCAACTCACTCTCCTTCTTGTTTCTGTACCCCTGGTCACTTCCATATTACTCTATGTCCTTGCATATAGTCTACCTCGAGAACTGCCCATAAAACCTCAGTAGTCTCATCCTGTCTCTGTGCCCTAGACACACATCTGTCTCTGTTCTCTATTGTGCCCTCTCCTTGTGTCTCCCTGGTCCCTTTCCTTTCTCCTAGACTTGCTATGTCCATTCTATCCATCCGTCCATCCTTCCTTTAGTCATCTGCCCATTATCCCTCCATCATCCATCATTTACCTTTCATTACACATCATCCCTCCATCCTCTATCATCATTCCACCCATCCATTCATCCATCTGTCCATCCATCCATCCATCCATCATCCATCTGTCCATCCATCCATCCATCCATCCATCCATCCATCCATCTGTCCATCCATCCATCCATCCATCCATCCATCTGTCCATCCATCCATCCGTCCGTCCATCCATCCATCCGTCCGTCTGTCCGTCCATCCATCCGTCCATCCATCCATCCATCCATCTGTCCATCAGTCCATCACTCTCCTGGTCTTTGTTTTATCCTGTCTCTGTCTCTCAGCACTTTTTCCCCCCATCAGCCACGATCTTGCCCTATTTTGGGTCTCCCTGTCTGTCTAGCCTCGAGTCTCATCCCTTCCCCGTGTCTCCCCCCTCCTTCTCCCGACAGCGTTGCTGCTCTCCAATCCGGCCTACCGCCTCCTTCTGGCCACTTACGCCCGTCCCCCTCGAGGCCCGGGCCCTCCCACACCCGCCTGGGCCAAACCCACCAACACCCAGGGTAAGCCCCTCTGTCCCTGGGCTCTGCCAGGCTCCCCAGACCCCCACGGGGGCTGGGAAAAGTCCTCACACCTTGCACTCCCTCCTCTGCACACTGTGGCCTCTTCTGCTCTCCTGAGCTCCCGAGGAGGATGCTCTTGTGCCCTTAGCTCTCCTCTGCTGCTTCGTGTTCCTTTTTAAGGCCTCCCCTTGAGCTGAGGAGTTGAAAGCTTACTGGTTCTCAGCGCTGTCCCCCTCCTCCTCTTCCACCTCATTTCTTCAGCTCCCCAGAGCCAGAGAGGAGGTGGTTGTGGTGGCCGTGGGCTCTCCTGTAACCCCTCCTTTATTCTCCCCTCTCTCTAGAGCTGTGAGGAGGAGGGCCTCTCACTCTGGGCGCTTGCCCCTCCCCTCATGTGTCCTCTCTCTGCAGTCTCAGAGGTGAAGGCTCACGTCCCCACCCTTTTGTCTGCTCCTCTCCTTGGTGTTGTCCTCTCGTTGTTGCTCCTCCCCAGGGCTGAGGGGACCACTCTGCTTCTTCTCCTTCTGTCTGTAGATTCCTTGTTGTGAGGGCTCTGAGGAACTGTGACCCTTTCCCTCTCTCTGTGTGCCCTGTCTCTGCTTGTCTTCGAGCTTGGTGTGTTGGGACAGGGAGGGATGGGCAGCATGCCATAGAGGGGCCAGGGTGAAAGCAGAGGGTAGAACAAGCTAAGTGAAGGGGAAGGAGCTTGGGATGGGGAGGACAAGGGTTTGGAAAGTGGGGGGTAATTGGATGGTGTGGACCATCCTTCTTCCGACGGTTGGTAGAGGAATTCCTCTTCCAGTGAAGACTTACCTCATGGTCTCTTGGGCTGTGCTGGGAGATCCCTGGAGAAAAAGACTAGATGGCATTCTTTGCTCAACTATTTCCACTGCTCCGAAACTACACCCTCTGGAACAGCTGTCATCACCCCTGCCAGCATCTTCTCTCTGGGTTGAGCTTAAGGGGTGGAAGTCCAGGGAAGATAAGGGTAGACCCAGTCTCTGACCCAGCTGGGGAGCACGGGGGCCTCTAAGGTGGTTGGGGTATGGGGAGCCGTGGCTCTGGGGGGCTGCTGCGTGGTTGCTGATGCCTCGTCCTTTCTTCTTCCCCCTCACCCTGCAGCCTGCAGTGGAGACTATATGGAGCCCGAGAAGTCGGGCGCCCCGCTGCTGCCCCCACCTCCCCAGAACAGCGTCCCCCATTATGCCGAGGCTGACATTGTTACCCTGCAGGGCGTCACCGGGGGCAACACGTATGCTGTTCCCGCGCTGCCCCCTGGGGTGGTCGGGGACGGGCCTCCCAGAGTGGATTTCCCCCGGTCGCGGCTCCGCTTCAAGGAGAAGCTTGGCGAGGGCCAGTTCGGTGAGGTAAGGAGGACCCCCGCCCAGCCACGGACAGTGTCCGACCTGGCCCGGCCTCTGATGCCACGTCTGCACGTCCCCCTTGGCCAGGAACCTCAGGCGGGTAGGGTGTTTTCCCACTCGACCCTCTGACCTTGGTGAACCTTGTGACCTCATAGCTAATGACCTTCTTTCTCCAGGTACACCTGTGTGAGGTAGAAAGCCCTCAAGATCTGGTCAGTCTGGATTTTCCCCTTCATGTGCGCAAGGGACACCCCTTGCTGGTAGCTGTCAAGATCCTGCGGCCAGATGCCACCAAGAATGCCAGGTGTGTGCCAGGGCTGGCATCTGGAAGTGGGCAGCATGCGGAGTGGGGAGCAGTCCAGAGGGGAATATGGTCGCGATGACAGAGGGGTAGTGTCTGGGGAAGGAGGCCAGGTCTTGGGGGAGGAGGCTCACGGCCCAGACTGTGCCCTCACTAGTGGCGATTGGCTCACGTGAGCAGGGGGTGAGGGGTACGTCGCCCTGCGGCCTTCCCTGCCACCTCCTCCTGCTCCTCCAGAAATGACTTCCTGAAGGAGGTGAAGATCATGTCCAGGCTCAAGGACCCGAACATCATCCGCCTGCTGGGCGTGTGTGTGCACGATGACCCTCTCTGTATGATCACTGACTACATGGAGAACGGTGACCTTAACCAGTTCCTCAGTGCCCACCAGCTGGAGGACAAGGCAGCTGAGGGGGCACCTGGGGACAGCGAGGCTGCCCAGGGGCCCACCATCAGGTAATCTGCTGATCCACCACCGGGCCTTCCCTGACAGCTCCCCAAGGAGGTCTCCTCTCATCCTGCCCCAGTCTGTAGCGAAAAAGGGGACCGTGGGGTATGGGGGGCCGGAGCAGACAGAGATAGAGGTTCCAAGAGGAGCCTGGAGTGAGGAACATGTGACCAAGTTAATCCAGGAGTTTGAGGGACAGGCCGGGGACTATGATGGCAGAGGTGGTGAAGGGGTTTGGACCCGGCTACAGATTTCCCTTCTGCTCTTTCTCACCCTTGTTCCCTCTGAGACCAGACTGGGGGGTGTATTAAAAGAGGGCTCTGGGAGGTGTAGGCAGGCCCCATGGGTTTGCCATCTCCCCTTGGGAGCAGGTGCAACCTGGTGCCTGCGAGAGGAGGCCCCGTCCTACCCTCCATGGGAACCCGTGGAGTAGAAGGAGCCTGGGACTGCTCCCCAGTGACCCCCTGCTGTGGGCCCCGGCTGCAGCTACCCGGTGCTGTTGCATGTGGCGGCACAGATCGCCTCAGGCATGCGCTACCTGGCCACGCTCAACTTCGTGCATCGGGACCTGGCCACGAGGAACTGCCTGGTTGGGGAAAATTTCACCATCAAAATCGCCGACTTCGGCATGAGCCGGAACCTCTATGCCGGGGACTATTACCGCGTGCAGGGCCGGGCGGTGCTGCCCATCCGCTGGATGGCCTGGGAGTGCATCCTCATGGTGAGTGTCCCGGGGAGGCTGGCGCAGGCGGGCGGCTGCAGGGCTCCTGCCTCTCCTAGTCCCATGGTCTCGCTCTGTCAGTTGCCTTCTCTGGACTCGGGTTTCCTTCTCTGTAAAATGAGGGTCTGGACTAATGAATGCTCTGGGAGGTTCCTTCTGGCTCAAGGGACTGGAGAAAGTGGGGCATCATGGTGTGATGGGAGAAGGGTCCAGGAGCCAAAATGAAGGGGTGAAGTCAGGGCGGCAGAGAGCATGAGAGAGGAAGACCAAGATAGAGGGGCTGGGTGGGAGGTAAAGGGTAAGGATCAGAAAATGGAGGCAGGGTAGGGAGTTAGGATGGAAGAAGGAAGAGGTTGGCCAGGGCCCAGGAGAGAGGCCTAGAGCTTGAAGAAAGGAGGCAGAGCCCAAGAGAGAGGAGCAGGCTTGTTAAGGATGGTGGACAGCTAAGGGGAGTGCTGATCCTACAGCGGGCAGGGGTTAAGGCTGGTAGGGGTCAGGGGGCAATGCAGTGCTGAGTGGATGTGATGGATCTATGTTGTCTGATGGCCTTCTCTGCTTCTGTTGCCTTCTCCACGTGCCAGGGGAAGTTCACGACGGCAAGTGACGTGTGGGCCTTTGGGGTGACCCTGTGGGAGGTGCTGATGCTCTGCCGGGCTCAGCCCTTTGGGCAGCTTACTGACGAGCAGGTCATCGAGAATGCGGGGGAATTCTTCCGGGACCAGGGCCGGCAGGTCAGAGGGGAGGGGAGGGAAGCTGGGGTGGGGGGAACGCAGGAGAGGCAGAGCCTGCCATCTTGGGGACTAAAGAACATTTGTTCACCTGTCCTGCCATGATGCAGGTATACCTGTCCCGGCCTCCTGCCTGCCCCCTGGGCCTGTACGAGCTGATGCTTCAGTGCTGGAGCCGGGAGCCTGAGCAGCGGCCACCCTTTTCCCAGCTGCATCGGTTCCTGGCAGAGGATGCAGTCAACACAGTATGAATCCCAGCATCCAGCTGCACGCTCCTCAGGGGAAGCCAGCGGCTGTAAAACAGGAGGAGGCAACGGCACCCCACCCCATTACCCCTCCTGACCGTGAGAGATGCAGTGTGACCACAGGTGGGCTGGGCCTGCCCAGGGAGCTGCTGCCCTCCCTTCCCCGGACATGCTGTCATGCCCCCTTCCTGTCCCTCCTTCCATCTCCACCTCCTCTCCTAGAAGCCTTTGCCCCCCACCCAGCTGGCCCTGTGGATGGGATTCTCCTTGACCTCTTCTCTAGCTATTCCTTGGGGCAAATATAGGGCAGACACTGGACACGGCCCATGGGGGTGCCTGGGCCCCACTGGACAACACTGTTTCCTGGAGAGATGGCTGTGGCCCCTCAGCCTCTTTCTCTTCCTGTCACACACTGGACACCACTGGCTGAGAATGTGTGGGGCAAGGAGGACAAGAAAAGGAGGAAGATGTTCCCTTGCGCCCACTTCTGGAATTGTCCTCCACATTGGCTTCTCCTTCCTCCCTCCCCTAAAACACTGGACCTGGGGGGGCAATCCCTGCTCCCACCCCCCAACCATCCCTGCTTCCCACCTGCCCTGTTGGAGTTAGAATTTCTCTACACCTGTATGTTTCTGTGGAATAAATACTGGGATTAGGGGGAGAGAGGGAGCAACGGCCCTGGGGACGGACATCTCTATAGTAGCTGCCACATTGGTTTTTCTATAATCACTTGGGGTTTGTACATTTTTGGGGGGAGAGACACAGATTTTTACACTAATATATGGACCTAGCTGAGGCAATTTTAATCCCCTGCGCTAGGCAGGTAATAATAAAGGTTGAGTTTTCCACAGGTGTGTGTTGGGTTTTTTGAGGTTTCAGTAAAACCTGCCTCCAGTACCCCTCACCCCCCTCAACCCATTTCCTTTGCTTCCCTCACCTCTTTTCCATCCCCTCCCCATCCCATTTCCGACTACCTGTTTGCCCAGTATTGAGTTCTGTTTCTATATAACCCAGACCCTGGCCTGTGGGACCTCGGGAGAATGCATGAATGTATGGACTGCGTGAACCAGGAGGGAAGCCGGCAGCGCTCTGCGGGAGACCTGGCCCCCATACTGGTTAGGGAGGTGGATTAGGCCAGGGGTCCCTAACCTTCACTGTGCCTCGGACCCCTTGGGCACTCTGCAGAGGCCTCTGGATTCTTCAGAATCATGCTTTTAAAACCCATAAGATGAAATACATAGGATTACAAGGAAAACTAATTGAAGCAGTTACCAAAATGTTTTTTTGAAAGGTGATGCAGTAGTATGTGTTTCTTTTAAATATATTTAATATTAACATCCAGCAGGAGTTGTGCTAACTGCTGACATTTTCATGTGCCCGTGAGCATGAAGGATATTTTGAGAGTTCCACAACACCTGTAATGAGATATAAAAATACCTGTGATGTCCTATTAGTGACAAGCCACAGGTACTGTTTTTCAGTGAGGTTTTCTATGTTCATAATTGAAGGAAATGTTCAGTTTCAGTTAGACGTTAGGAAAAATAAAGGTGTAATCTTTTTTTCTTACCCAAATTCTAGGACCCTCTCAGGATCTGGGAAGTCCAGGTGAAGTCCAGCCTAATTTAGATTAGGCTGATGAACTGTACAAATAGCCCAATAGGTTCGAACTGTTTGGATAGAAGCCAGAACCCAGAGCCTAAATTATCTCAGAGGCCTGGAAGGAGGAGTCACAACCACCAAGAGAGCATTTAACAAAGAGTACAGCTTTAGCTGGAAAGGGAGGAGGTAAAAAAAAAAAACAGTTGCAAGTATCGGACTGGGCAGACATGTATTGCCAGCAGTTCATGAGAAATAAAGACCCTGGGGTATTTGGTTGATGCTATTCTCAAAGCGAGTTAACTGGATAATGAGCACACCGATAAAAGATACTTTAGTCTTATGTTGAATGAACAGGCCCTCGGGGGTCAGGACTAACAGTCCTACTGAAACCTACACAGATCAGACCACTGTGTACCACAATTTAAGACGGGCACCCACAGGTCGGAGCTTCAAGGCCAGACCCAGAACGGTGAGCAATGGAAGCCATAGTGGTAAGCCTGGAACTCTCTTTTGAGCGCTAGACCTCAATAACCACCTGAAATTCATTTGAATGTCAATTTCAGCATGTCCAAACCTGCTCCTCCTCCCTGGTTTCTTGACTCAGTAAATCATCATCCACTCAACTGGACAAGCCAGAAACGAGGCAGTTCTCCTTGACACCTCCTTCCCCTTACTCTCACGTCCCAAGTCCAATCTGTCGTGAAGCCTTGTAGATTATGCTGCCCCAGTTTCCCTTTAACTCATTCATTTCCCGCCATCTCCATCACTGTCCTGACACGGGCTACCCCCCTCTTGCCTGAACCGCTGCAGGGTCTCCTAGCTGGTCACCCCCAGATCTGCTCCTGTTCCGCTGTGGTTTCCTTTTGGCATTGCAGCCAGAGTAATTAAAAAACAAAACAAAACACACATGTCCAACTCTGCTCCTTTATTTCAAAACCATTGATCTTAGAATAAAAAATAACATCTTCCTGGCCAAGTGTGGCCCCCACACACCTACCTCTCTAGTGTCCTTCTCCGACCTCTCCTCTAGGCATCTCTGGCCTTCTTTCAGCTCTTCCAACATGTCACGGTTCCTCCTGCCCAGAGCCTTTGTAGCATGCTGTTCCTTCACCTGGAACCGAGCTTGCTGTCTTTGTCCTGTTAACTCCTACTTGCCCTTCAGCAGCCGTACCTCACCTCTCTAACCAGGTCAAATCCTCTACTGGTACTCTCAGAGCCCATGAATCTCTTCTTTGTAGCACTTATTACAGGTGCGATTTTACATGTATTTGTGCACATATACTTTCTTATACCTGCCTTTCCCACTAGACTGTAAGCTCCACAAGGGCAAGTTCCTGGAAGACAGGGCTCAGTAAATATTGGTTGAAAGAAAGAACTTTTGTCAAATATCTAAAGGTTAATATAAGGGGTTGGATTACTCTATGCAGCTAGGGAACCAGGGTCAATAAGTGAAAGTTATAGAAAACAGTAACGATGATGATAATATTTGTTAGGTATCCTACTTATTTCACATTGAAGAGTATTTATTAGGTTAAGCAACATGCCTAAAGTTGCATAGCCAGCAGATGGCGACACTGGGTGGGAAGCATGCTAAAGGGTGGCTCTATGTTCTTTTTGTCCAGGAAGCTGTCTGTTGGGAGGAGGTTGTGAGCTCTCCATAGCAGGGCATTTCCAAGCACAGGCTGAACAACCCTCTATCAGGGAGCTCCTTCCACAATTTCAGCCCCCAGGCTCCCTTGTCAGGCCCAGTTGGCTCAGCAGGCTGATTTTCTTCCTTAAGTTCAGTTCCAGGAACGGTTATGTGCTCAGTTCCTGCCACTGGACATCCTGCCCTCACCCACTGCATCCCGTAGAGCAGGGCTCGCCAAGAGATCTGCCCAGCTTGCCTTTGTCTGCTCCCTCCAAAACGAACCAAATGGCCTTTCAGTTTTACACATGCCTAAAAACTGTTTACAAAGGTGCCATTAATTTATGTACACCATTTTGTAATCTGCTTTTCTCCCCTTGCTGATAGGCCATAGATAGCTCCAGGCCACTAAATATACCTGGCCTCCTTTCAAAGTGTTGCCCAGTATCTTACATTGTTGGGACCATGCACGTTTTATCTAACCGACCCCGAGGGCAGACATCTGGGCTGTTTCCATTGCTTTCATAATACAACAACAAACATGCCTCAATAAACACCTCTGCATGTATATTCCTGCACCCATGTGGGAGAAGTTCAGTGTGATACATCCTTAAAGCTGGAGTTGCTAAGTCACATTAAAATGATGCTAGATACTGCCACATTACCCTTAAAAAGGCATGCATATGCCAACCTTCAACACAAGTGTATGCGTATGCTCTTACATCCTGGCCAGCACTGACATTGTCAACCCTTAACTTCATTTTTTTCCTAATCTGACTTTTATTGTCTCTTTAATTTACAATATTTTGTTTCATAATTAACTTTTCCTTAATTACTAGTGAAGCTGCTAATTGTTCCTCTATTTATAAGGCATTTGTATTTCTTCTGCTTTTTGCCTGTTCCTCTTTTTGCAAATCTTTTCATTGCATTGTTCCTTTTTCTTACTGCTCTGTAAGTTTTCTGCATTTTATCTGTTTTATCAAACATTTCTTCCCAGGCTATAATTTGTATTTTGACTTTCTTTAACTTGTGCCATAAAGAAGCTTTATCAGTTGTCTGTCATGCTTTGAGGATTTTAAACATTGCTACAGAAACAGGGAACAAGAAGATAACATGTACCAGCAGCAAAGGCTAACGAAGTCTTAGGCTGTCCTTAGCATTTTGGTCTTTGGTCCCTCAGTTCCTTGTAAAGGCGTCTCAAAACCCGGCCTCATCACTTCGTAGCTGTCTCATACATGGGCAAATTCCTTCACCTCGCTGAGCTTGGGTTTTCTCGTCTGTAAAGTGGAAAGAACAAAGGTCGCCTCACAGAAACTTGGGGAAACACGTAGCTCTGGTCTCGACTGAAGACATTCCTTTCCCTTTCCCTGCAGTAGGTTCGAAAATCAAATCAGAGCAAACAACTGGCTTCTTTTAAGAAACTGTTATTTAGCTGGACCTTCTAATAAACGGTGGAAGCGTGGTGGAGGTGGAAATTAAGATTTACATGCCAAGTAAGGCGTACTGGGTCGTGTTAACACCTAACTCGCGAAAACACTTTAGGAGTGTGCATTATGACAATTTTAGGGGGAGTAAGTGAGCTCAAGGAACCCAGTTTCGTGCATCTATAAGCCTAAGCGACTCACCACCGCCGCACCTCAGCGCGCTTCCTCCAAGGGGCCCATCTACTCCCGGGTCCCGCCTCCCGCTAAGGCCGGTGAGCAGCGCCGTTAGCAGCGTGGGTGGAGTGAGCAGCGGAACCAATCGGCCCGGCCTGGCGCCCTCGGATCTCCCCATTAAAACTAGCCTCTCCCCGGCTCGCTTCCCCGCGGTGCCTGTCGGGAGTTGTAGTCAGGCGCGTGCCAGCCCGCTGGGAGCGAGCGAGGACCAGACTCCAATTCCCAGCATGCCCCGCGACGGGCGGGTGCAGCACTTATTCTTGCCTTTCCACTTTTCCACTCCACTTCTCTTCTGAATCTGTCCCTCTTGGCTCCTGTCTGTCGATTCTTTCGTTTTTCTCCCCATTTTTTTTTCGTATTTTTCACCATTCTTTCCCCTATTCCCAGGAGCCACTGCAAAACATTGCCTCCGATTAAGCGACCGCTCGAGACTCGGGGTGCACGAGGTGGGATCAACAAAGTGGTGAGGCAGCCCCGGGAGGGTGGGGTGGCGGAGGTATCAGGCAGAGTTGGGTGAAAGGCGCGGAGTGGGAGGAAAGTAGAGGAAAAGTTAGGACATAGGACGGTGGGGGGTCAGAGTGAATGGGGTGAAAGAGACTTGGGGGGGGGGGAGAAAGGTGGAATTCGATTTGCGAGACATGGAGGGCAGAGGTAGTTTATTGTGATGCTTAGCAAGAGACGCGGGGCGAAGAAATAGAAAGGTGGGAAGGACTGACAGATTTGCAGCTCACAGGTTGAGCTGGCCAGGAGGGGGTGGAATGGAAGCAGATCAGGCTCAACTGCTCAATTAAAGATAAGACAGGACATTGAAATACAAAATGATTTTACACATGTGCGACAATTAATTCTGTCACTTGGAAAACTGAGAGAAGACTGAAGTTGAGGGCAGAAGTGGGTTGAGGAGGCAGGAAAGGAGAGGAGGCTGGTCAGATTTGGAAGTAACATGAGATGAGTGGCATGCAAGAGGGAGCCACAGAAAACCTGGGTTATTTAGGGTGGGGGTAGGGGTGAAGGGATCTGGAATTCTGATGAGAAAGGTGAGGGGTGACATAGTCATGGATGGTGGGGATGTGCTTCTAATATTTGGCATCTCTCAGGTGATGGAGAGCACCCCCACAAGGGGTGGACTGAACCGAGTACACCTACAATGCCGGAACCTGCAGGAATTCTTAGGAGGTTTGAGCCCAGGGGTATTGGACCGATTGTATGGGCACCCTGCCACCTGTCTGGCTGTCTTCAGGTGAGGACCTCTTCATGGCAAGGACCATGGTGGGGAAATGTAATGGGAGCCTGAAGACTGGAATAAGTTAACCCTGAGGGGGGCTTGGAGATTACTCCAAAGGGTGGCAGACCAAAACGAATGGAGTTTTGAGATTTGGGGGGCACTGGCACTTGTAAGGACTTGTATTTGTGTGTGTAAGGAGGTGAGATGCAACATTTGAGAGGTTCTTGGAGGCAGTTATAAGTCAGCTTCTGATGATAACATTTGACCTCTACCTTCTACAGGGAGCTCCCATCTTTAGCTAAGAACTGGGTTATGCGTATGCTCTTTCTGGAACAGCCTTTACCACAAGCTGCTGTATCCCTGTGGGTGAAGAAGGAATTCAGCAAGTGAGTTTCCAATGCATCCTCAGATAGATACACATTTCTTAACAGCTGCATTTCCCAAACTGCTGTTTCTTGGGTCACTTCCAGGAAATATTAATGGGTACACTACAAAATTCATAATTAAGTAAGTTTGAGAAACTCTGCCTACTGTGTTTTTCCTCTTGGCAATAGAGCAAGTCATGACATACGTAGACTCTTTTAAGTCTTATAGTAAAGAAATTTATAGTAAAGAAATTTGTCTTAAGAAGACACTGATTTCGTTCTGTGTTCCAGGAATCATCCGTTCAGAAAAGGCAGAAATGGATGCCTGTATAGGCCTCCTTCTTGTTCTCCAGAAACCCCACTCACCTCTCTGCTTCTGTTTCAGGGCACAGGAGGAAAGTACAAGTCTGCTGAGTGGACTCCGTATCTGGCACACCCAGCTGCTCCCTGGTGGTCTCCAGGGCCTCATCCTCAATCCCGTCTTCCGCCAGAATCTCCGCATTGCCCTTCTGGGTGGGTATGTCACTTCCATCTCTTCCCAAGCTAGGACAGGATCTCTTCCCAAACTGCAAATTAAACAGCTGTATGGGGAGCTTCTGAGAAGCCTCCCTAGAACCTTGTGGGCTTCACCTTTGGGAGCTCCTTTAGGAATAAATTGGACCAGGATGTAGCTGCATGGTGAAAGAAATATCCCCCATTCATGGCCCATTGGGATGAGGGTGGAATGTGGGCAGGGGCGGCAGGCTCCTTACTCTTGGCATATCCTGGCCATAGGGGGAAGGCCTGGTCTGATGACACAAGTCAGCTGGGACCAGACAAGCACGCCCGGGATGTTCCCTCACTGGACAAGTATGCTGAGGAGCGATGGGAGGTGAGGACTTGAGACTCTGTGTCTCTGCTTGTGTTCCCACTTACCTGTGGCCCTTAGAGGTGTTGGTCTCTCCATTCTCTTCTGTTATTCAGGTGGTGCTGCACTTCATGGTGGGCTCCCCCAGTGCAGCCGTTAGCCAGGACTTGGCTCAGCTCCTCAGCCAGGCTGGACTCATGAAGAGGTGAGGAAGCCAGAGGTACAACAGCTCCCTGCTTTACCATCTCCTTGAGCCCCTGCTAAACTGGATATCTGGGGTGGGTCAGGATTGGAGGGGGTCAAATGAAAAAGGAAAGCTGGGTAGAGTAAAACCAGAGGTACTAAGAAAAGATGTGAGGGAGCAAGTGTGGATGGTGGCCTTTCTCTGTATATCTCCACCATTGTCCCTCTGTGTGTCCTAGTACTGAACCTGGAGAGCCACCCTGCATAACTTCTGCTGGCTTCCAATTCCTACTTCTAGACACTCCTGCCCAGCTCTGGTACTTTATGCTGCAGTATCTGCAGACAGCCCAGGTGAGGAGGCCAGGGGCTGCTTGCCAGTATGCTATGCTGTTCCCAGGAGCATTCTGCTGAGAGATCCCTGCCCTGATTTTCTTTTCTTTGTCCTCCCGTTCCCCTCCCTGCCACCTTCCTTTCTAGAGCCGGGGCATGGATCTAGTGGAGATTCTCTCCTTCCTCTTTCAGCTCAGCTTCTCTACTTTGGGCAAGGTAAGCAAGCAACTGAAGCTGGGAGCTTGGTGGGCAGATAGAGGGATAGGGAAATGGGAAGGGGGGAATGCAGTTATGGGGCAATAGAGCAAGAAAATAAAAACAAATACCGACTGATCAGAGACGGGGCAAGTGGAAACAATCTATGGGGTCAGGAGAGGAAGGATGGGATATATTTTAGACCCCAGCTGACCAAATTTCTTTCCCAGGATTACTCTGTGGAAGGTATGAGTGATTCGCTGTTGAATTTTCTGCAACATCTTCGTGAGTTTGGGCTTGTTTTCCAGAGGAAGGTATGAGCATCTAAATGCATGGCTTCTAGGGAACAGTATAGTGGTGTGTTATCTTGACCTTTAAAAAGGAGGGGGTGGGGATGGCTCAGGAGGCAGTAGCAGGAACTAGTTTCCAGGACTGAAAACTTGGTTCCCCAGGGGAGAGAAGTTGGGGGTTGAGATTCTGTGGACTGTGAGGGATCTGATATCTCAGGCAGGAAGATGTAGGGCAGTGACACCTGAGCAAGGGCCCTCTGCCCTGCCCTTCTATCCTTTCCAGAGGAAATCCCGGCGTTACTATCCCACGCGCCTGGCCATCAATCTCTCGTCAGGTGTCTCTGGGGCTGGGGGCACTGTGCATCAACCAGGCTTCATTGTCGTAGAGACCAATTACCGACTGTATGCCTACACAGGTGAGGCCAGACAGAGGACTCCTGGGAGAGCAGGCTGGAAAAAGCAGGCTTGGGGTGGGTGGGTGGCCGGAGGGGATGCCAATTTCTGTTTCCATTCACCTAGCACCTGGCAGTTTACAGAGTACTCTGACATTTCTCATTACGCTTGAAGGTAGGGTTTGAGGGTGTCTGCATGGGGGGCTGTCCCTCTTCATTCTCTCTCATCCCTGGATCAGAGTCGGAGCTGCAGATTGCCCTCATCGCCCTCTTCTCTGAGATGCTCTATCGCTTCCCCAACATGGTGGTGGCACAGGTGACCCGGGAGAGTGTACAGCAGGCCATTGCCAGTGGCATCACAGCCCAGCAGGTACCCCACACCTGGGGGGAGGTGGGTACCAGATGATGAACTGCACTTGGGTTGTGGGGAACAGGGTGATCACATTATAGAAAGCTGGCACCAGGTCTTTTACTATAGGTGGTGGGTGGCTTGCCTTTGTTTGAACACTGGGCATATGAGATGTCAGAGCTCTAGGTGTAAGAATAGGAAGACCCTTGAGAAGAAAAAGCATGGAAAGAGGAGGTATAACCCTGGATGTTATGTCTCAGTGTCACCACTTCCTACTGTGAAAACTGAGCCTAATTGTTTCACTTCTGTGAGCCTCAATTTCCTCATCTGGAAAACAGAAATAATGGCAGTCCCCACCTCACAGGGTTGTTTGGAAGGATTCATTGAGAGAATAAAGGTAAAGCATTTAGCTCAGAGCCTGCCATGCAGTAAGCGCTAAAAAAAAGAAAAAAGCCACTATTTTAAAGAAAGAAAAACAAAAGAACACTGGAAAAGGCAAATGTGCCAGAGAAGGAATAGCAGACATGACCAGTGGGAGCAGCAAGAACAGCAGCTGTACAGGGATGGGTCAGGTTGACAACAGGCACAAGTATTGAGGGATGTAGCTGTGAGTAAGTTGATGTTCCTGTGACATTAGCTCAGGGGGCTTTCCTGCCCTCTTACCTTAGCTCTGATGCTATTCTTGTCTATTTTCCTAGATCATCCACTTCCTAAGAACAAGGGCCCACCCAGTGATGCTCAAACAGGTACACTTAAGATACTGGAGGCTGGCAACCTCAGGCATCTGGTGCTGAGATGATGGAAAAGAGAGAGGGGCATCCAAGCCTGGGGAATGAGAGGAGTGCTGGGGTTGCCTTGGGGCCCTATTCCTGAATCCTTATAGCCATAGTTCACCCCTGCAGACACCTGTGCTGCCCCCCACCATCACAGACCAGATTCGGCTATGGGAGCTGGAAAGGGACAGGCTCCGGTTCACCGAGGGTGAGTGGCTTCCATGGCTCAGTCTTGGTTATGGCCAGAGAAATGACAATTCATTCTTGAGTAACTGAAAAAAATTCTTCATGCATTTAATTTTTTTGTTAACTGCCATGAGCTGGGAGAGAAAAGCTGGCAAGACACTTCTATTTTGGGGTGGGTGGTTGGCAGCAAATAATGTGGCACAAACCAGTACAAGTTGAGACGAGCTAGAAAAGGAAAAGTGAGAGCTTTTATTGTAGATAAGCTACAATAATTTTTGTTTTGTTTTTGTGTTATATTGCCTTCCTGAATATGGCTGGGTCCCACTAGTTTTTTAATATTTCTATTGACAAAAACACCATACAAACACGAACATTCTTAACATATGAACATTCCTTACTTGGTGTACTATCAGTGGCTCACAATATCACACAGTTGTATATTCACCACTATGATCATTTCTTAGAACATATGCATCACTCCAGAAAAAAAGAAAAAGAAAAAACTCATACCCCTTACCCCTTCCCACTCATTGACCACTAGTATTTCCATCTACCCACATACTAGTTTTAAGATGAGCCCGGAGCGGACAAGCATAGAGGAATAGTTTTAAACTGCGGCGGAGAGCAATCCCAGACTTCTGGCCTGAGGCTGCCAGGAAGGGGCTGGGAAGACTCCCTGGGCCGCTAGCGCAGAGGCTCCTGTCTGATTTTCTCTTTCTCCTCCCCTCCCGACCTGCGCCCCCAGGCGTGCTGTATAACCAGTTCCTGTCGCAAGTGGATTTTGAACTGCTGCTGGCTCACGCGCGGGAGCTCGGCGTGCTCATATTCGAGAATTCGGCCAAGCGGCTCATGGTGGTGACCCCGGCCGGGCACAGCGACGTCAAGCGCTTCTGGAAGCGACAAAAGCACAACTCCTGACCGGGACCGGGCGGGACCGGCAGCTCCTGAGTGCGGGGACCGGAACTCGGGCGAGCCGAGCCGGCCACGGCCTCAGGACTCAGGGTTGTTGTTGTTGTTTGTTGGCTCTTTTTTTGTTTTTCGATTTACACGTTGGTATTTTTCTTGTTTATTAATAAAATTGTGAAAAGGAAATGAGCGGCGCCGGCTCCTCCCCGCATCGACTGGCGCCGGTCGGCGTGGACTGCCATTGGGCCGCGGAAGGGGGGGGGGCCGAGGCCGACTGCTGCGCATGCGCGGGAGCGAGGCTCCGCACTGATCATTGGTCACGTTACCGCGCGCTGCGGGTACCGGCGTTGTCAGGGCCTGCGGCCGGCGGGTGAGCGTGCGCCGGGGCGGCTTACGGGAGTGGGGGGCGCTGCGGGGCTCCGGGCCGCGCGGTGGGATGGGTGGAAAGGCTCGGGGCCTGGCGTACGAAGATCGCACTGATCCTGGCGGGACTCCTAGCCGCCTCTTGGGCATGCCGATGTCAGTCATCTCTGAATTTCGCCCCCCCAGGTGTTGGCGGTCACCTCCGTGTCGTAGATGCATGGGTTGAGGGCCAAAGTCTCCGACTCTGCACTCAAGCAGCCCTGGTCTCCATGATTTCTGCGTACTGTCCCTGTCAATACTATGCACTTTAGCACTCCTAGAGGAAGGGTTTGTGTAGGAGGGAATGGATATTTAGAGTAACCTCAGGGCAGTGCTTCTAGGAGGGAGGGCTGAAGAGGAGAGAGTAGGAAAAGAGGCAACATATCTTCCTGATGTACATTCTGTCTGGAACAGATCTTGACCCGTTTCCAAGCACTCCTGATGCCTCATTTGTTTCTGGCTTCTTTTCGACCACCACTTTGGGGGTTGAGGCCCTCGTGGGGCCTCTCCAGGTCCCATGCCTTTTCAACCCAGCCGGGGCCCCACGGATCCCCCATCTCCCGGAGGAACCATGAAGCAAAGCAGAAGCGCCTACGAGAGAAGCAGGCGGCCCTGGAAGCTGGGATAACCAGGAAGAGCAAGGTTAGGGGTCAGACAGCTTGCAATGTGGGTCTCTGAGAAGACTTGGGGAGGCTGGGGGAGATGGCTGCGATACGCTGGGAATTGCAAATCCCCCTTCAGTCTCTCCCTTTCCCCAGTCTCCTGCAGAATCTAGTAAGGCCTGGACTCCTAAGGAGAGAATATTGTATGAAATCCCTACAGAACGCGGTGAAAGGAAAGGTAACTGGGGAACTTTGAAGGCTTTTTCATTTACACACCTGTTGCTATTTGTCTGTTTAAATGCAGCATGGGATAAGGTTTGGTAATTAATAGAGCTCTCCTGTCTCCACAGATGTATCGGGGCCTCTGCCTCCTGCATATAGCCCCCAATATGTTGAGGCTGCCTGGTACCCCTGGTGGGTACGAGAGGGCTTCTTCAAACCAGAATATCAGGTCAGTACCTGGGAGGGAGGGGTACTAAACTGTTCCCAGGACAGAGTGGCCTGTAAGGTTGGTGGGCACAACTGACTTTCAGATTCTGGACCTTACAGCCACATTGCAGAGCTTGCTCCAGAAAAGGCGAGCTTATCTTCTGCCCTTAGCATCTCCAAAGCTTTCTCTTGGCAGGTTCTACCCCCCATCCCCACCACTGCCCCCATTTGCAGGACAGCTCTTCCCTGCAGTTCTTTCTGCCTTGGGGACACCAGAGGGTGCTGTTCCCTCAGGTAACACTCAATCCTCTCCGGCCCTTTGACTTCTCTCCTTTTAGGCCCGGCTGCCGCAGGCCACAGGAGAGACCTTTTCAATGTGTATCCCACCCCCCAATGTCACCGGCTCCCTGCACATCGGCCACGCACTCACGGTGGCCATACAGGATGTCCTTGTGCGCTGGTGAGAGGGGCTGGGGGCTTCTTGAGTTCTTGGAGGGCAAGTAGAAAGTAGGAAAAGAGTGAGGATAAACATGTAAGCTTGGGCTCTCACGTGAGGGGGCTTCTGTTGCAGGCATCGGATGCGTGGGGATCAGGTGCTATGGGTCCCTGGTTCAGATCATGCAGGCATTGCCACGCAAGTATGTCTTTTGCTACCTTTTTCTTTTCTTGTGTAAAAGAGATTTCCTCCAAAGCAACCAGGTTCTCTGTTCATTTGCCCCCTAATTCTAATGTAGGCTGTGGTTGAGAAACAACTGTGGAAGGAGCAGGGGATGAGGAGATACGATCTGAGCCGGGAAGACTTCCTTAGGGAGGTGTGGAAGTGGAAGGAAGAGTAAGTGGGATGGGAAGGAATGGAGGGGGCTGAGATATTTGAGGCTTGGGTCCTCAGCTACTTTCTTTCCTAACTTGTAGTCTGTGGCTCTCCCAACCCCAGTCCTAACATCCCTCAGAAACATAAGGTCTGAGGCCCCTTAGCACTTGCTGAGATTCTCCAGCCGTTATGTATGTGTGTTTAGGTATGTATATATGTGTTGTGCATGTATATACAATATATAAATGTATATATATATACATATGCTTTTAAGTTTTTTCTTTTTTCTACTTATCCCATTTTACCTTGTGTAGATTTCACTAACCCTCCCACTTAACCACTCCCACTTTCCATCTGTTGAAATCACTTTTATTCTTCCAAGTCTGTTATCAAATGCCATCTTTTCTATGAAACTTCCTTAGATTTCACACATATTGTCTGTCCCCTCCTCTGTTATTGTAGAACTTTATGCTTCTCTTAGTATCATAGAAGGCTCCTTACTAGGTCTTGTGTTTGTGTCCAATAGCTTCTAGAAGCTGGGCTATGCCAGACCTACTTTTTATTTCCCTCCAGCCACCAGCATTGCTGGGCCTGGTACGTAGCAGCTGCTTGGGATGTGTTTGCTGACAAGAATTCTCTCTGGGAACAGGAAAGGTGGAGAGATCTGTGAGCAGCTCCGAGCTCTGGGGGCCTCCTTGGACTGGGACCGAGAGTGTTTTACCATGGATGCTGTAAGCATTTGATGCCTTTGTCCCTGTGGGTGTTGGGGTGGGGGTGGTGTTTAGAGATTTCTGCAGGCGAGGAGTGTGGACAAGCCTGAGGCCCTGAGTGGGGTGAAGGGCTGCAGAGGGGCTGTGGATCTGAACGCTCAGGTCATTCTAGGGCTCCTCAGTGGCTGTGACTGAAGCTTTTGTGCGACTCTACGAGGCAGGGCTGTTGTATCGGGACCGGCAGCTTGTCAACTGGTCATGCGCTTTAAGATCAGCCATCTCGGATATTGAGGTGAGGTGAGGGAAGAGGAGAAGCAGGTCTGTGGGAACTCTGAGGCAGGAGGGTAGGGTGGTTCAGAGCGCATCCTCTGGAGCTAGGCAGCGCATGTTCGAAGGTGAGTCCTGCCACCTAATAGCGTGTGACTCCTGGCAGATTTGTTGGCCTCTTTAAGCCTCAGTTTCTTCAGTTTGTGAATTAGACATAATGGAAATGCTTACATCATGGTGGTGTTGTGAGGATCAAATAAGAACACTGTAGTTTAAATTCTCAGTGAATATTTTACTGTAACTATCACTGCATGAGAATTTGGTGAAGGGAGAAAGAGAGAGGCAGCTCCAGAATCTTTGAATGGCTCTTAGATGAAATGCAGGAAGGCTAGCGTAGAGGGGTGAGTGGAAGTGGGAAGCCTGGGTGGAAGCCTTGCAGAAAGGCTGCTCTCTCACGTGCCTTCCTGACACCTCCAGGTGGAGAACCGGCCCCTGCCTGGCCGCACGGAGCTCCGATTGCCTGGCTGCCCTACCCCTGTGTCTTTCGGCCTCCTCATTTCTGTTGCTTTCCCTGTGGATGGAGAGCCTGGTGAGTGTGGGCCACTTACCTCTCACTCTGACCCATGTCGGGCTGGTGGGAACCACCGGATTGTCTCTCGTGATCTGCTGGGAAGGTGCATAAGCTGCCTCTGTGGTGTTTGTGTTCTTTGGAGCACTTCTTCTGAGTATTCTGGGAGAGGTAAGAGAGGTGTGCATGGTGACTACCCTCCAGGAACTGAGTCTAATTCTGCGGGGGTCTGCTATCCAGGAAAGAGACAGAAGACCAGTTCTAAAGTGTGGTCTGAGCAGTGTTTTTACGGGTCCAGAGAAGGGACAGATAAGTGAGCTGGAACAGTCAGAGGAAGTTTCTTGTGGGAGAGGCTGGTTCTGCCCTGGGGACTGCACGACATTCATGATCAGGACAATTCCCTGGGGTCCTCTGATACCAGATAAGGACTCTAAGTGCTTTTACTCTCTCCCCATTTCTCCCACTCAGCTGTGGAGGGTTTCCTTCACCCAGATATCTTCTCAGGCCTGTTGTCACTGGCTAAGAAGGAAACCCTGGGCTCCTGTGGATACTGGTCCTGATAAATGACTCTAGTGATCCCTGGGGGCCTGTTCAACCTTGACTGTCCTCTCCCTTCCCTCTTCCTTACTGACTTCAGCTCTGTGGGGAGTGAGGGACAGGGGCAATGACCAGCTCTAAGTGCTTGAACATTTGTCTTCAGAAGCAGAGGTTGTGGTAGGAACCACGAGGCCAGAGACGTTGCCTGGGGACGTGGCTGTGGCCGTCCATCCTGACGACTCCCGATACGTAGTAAGAAAAACCCGCGCACCCCACCACCCTGCTTTCCTGCAGAGAGAACCTCGTGTTCTCTTCCTGTTAGAATGGTGACTCCATCTTTTCTACTTCTTTCTTTTCCCAAGATCGCTCCTCTCATCTCAAGCCTCCAGGGGCTCTGATTCTGCTCCCTTCTCTTTGTAGTATTACATTTTTTCTCTATTGGCAGTCTTACGCTTCATCCGTTGCTAGATGAAGGCGCTAAGATGGGATTACCTACAGAGGGGCAGCACATAGGGTGGTCAAGTTCAGGGCTTGAAAACTGTGGCCCATGGGTCACATCCAGCCCACCGTCTTCTTTGGGTGAGCCACACTCATTCACTCAAGTGTCAGCCACAACCACTTGGCCTGACTCTGCCACAGTGGCAGCCTAGAGTCATAGTGACAGAGACTAAATTTGCCTCTAGGCCCACAAGATGTTAAATATTTACCCTCTGGCTCTTTAAGGAAAAGTTTGCTGACTCCTACTGTAGTTCTTTACCATCTGGCCCTTCACCCCCTTACTTCCAGTGCTCCCGTGCCCCAGCCCAAACCTTCCCCCTGCCCCGACATGTGCTTGTCCCTGATTTCTCTCCCCTCCCTTCAGCATCTCCATGGGCGACGACTTCGTCACCCCTTGACGGGACAGCTTCTCCCTCTCATCACAGACCCTGCTGTTCAGCCACATGTAGGCACGGGTGAGTGGAGGGAGGGGCCAGAGAGAGAGCCAGAGAGAGAGCCAGGACAGAGAGAGAGCCAGGGGGAGAGGAGAGGGAGGAAGAAGGAAGTGGTGGGGATAAATCCTCGTGGAGGGTAGTCTGAATGAGTGGTGGGGAAGGAGAGGAGGCATAGTCAGGGAAGGATGGGGAGGCACAGGCAGTGGCCATACACTGGGAGAGGAAAAGTCAAGGTCAGGGTTACGTGCTCGCTGTGGTTCTATGTCCCTAGGGGCAGTGAAGGTGACGCCAGCCCACAGTCCTGCTGATGTGGAGATGGGCGCCCGACACGGCTTGAGCCCCCTGAGTGTCATCGCCGAGGATGGGACCATGACCTCCCTCTCTGGGGACTGGCTGCAGGTGATAGCAGGCACAGAATCACCCCATCTTTTGGGACATCCTTTCTCTCCATTTGCTTATTTTTTAGAGGCCTCTCACCTTTAGTATTGCCACTTTTTCCCCCAGGGTCTTCACCGATTTGTGGCTCGGGAAAAGATTCTCTGTGCACTGAGGGAGAAGGGGCTGTTCCGGGGCCTGCAGAGCCACCCCATGGTGCTGCCTCTCTGCAGGTAATCACACCTTGACACCTTTATCTAGCAGTGGATGAAGACTAACAGTAGCAGGGGCTCTGTAGCCCCAGTTAGAACACAAGCTATATCCCTACTGAGGCTCCGACACGTGGGGTCCCGTGTCCTTGGGAGATAGGCACAGGGCAAAGGAGCAACAGACTAACCCTTGCTGCCCTTTCAGTCGTTCCGGGGACGTGGTGGAATATTTACTGAAGAGCCAGTGGTTTGTCCGCTGTCGGGAGATGGGGGACCGAGCTGCAAAGGTGAGGCTGCAGTGCGAGGAAGGACCTGGGCTGGGGTGGGGGAATGGGGGGCTTCCCTGAGAACTGGAATGAAGAAACAAGGAAGGCTGGAGGATCTCCTGCCCCAAAGATCTCACTACCTGGGGTAATTGAGAGGAAAACTGTGTGGGAGGGAGGCTCGTCCCCGCACTCAAGCCTGGGATCTTTGCTGGAGATTTGGGAGGTCCTTTCTGAGTCTGAAAAGCACCTCTGAGGCCAGTTGCTCCATCCTGGCAAAGTACAAGTGCAGGAAAGGAGGCATTGTCCCAAGGCCCTTTCCTCTCTAGGCTGTGGAGTCAGGGGCCCTGGAGCTCAGTCCATCCTTCCACCAGAAGAACTGGCAACACTGGTTTTCCCATATCGGGTAAGGGTAAGGGGCGCCCTCATGGACCCGGGAAGGGGCACACCCTGCTGAGGCTGAGAAGTCACTCGTATCCGCTCGGCAGGGACTGGTGTGTCTCCCGGCAGCTGTGGTGGGGCCATCAGATTCCAGCCTACCTGGTGATAGAGGACCACGCGAAGGTTCGTAGGAGGAGGCTGGTGGGAGGGTGGGACATGGCGCAGTCTTATCCTGGGAGTCAGAGGGCTTCCAGGGCCAGTCCCAGCTCCCTGCCTTATTCACCTGCTTCAAGGGCTTAGTCACAGAACCTGGTGAGCGACAAGAGCTCCTAGAACCCGAGTTCTTTCCTCTTACCCCCAAGACCAGCTGTCTAAGGACCGCACAGAGAGCATGACAGCTGAGTGATGCTTTACACCTGTCGGTGGGCATCACTCTTCCCCGCCCTCTCTCCCACTCCACTCTTTGCAGGGCAGTAAGGACGACTGTTGGGTAGTTGGGAGGTCGGAGACCGAGGCCAGGGAGGTAGCTGCTGAACTGACAGGGAGGCCGGGGTCGGAGCTGACCCTGGAGAGGGGTGAGTGCAGGAGCCTTAGTGGGGAGGGTGGGGTCTTTGAGGGGAGCAGACACTGAGATGGAGAAAGCCGGGAATGGGGCCAAGGGTCAGACTTCTGGTTGATGGGGGTTGAGGTGGGGCTGGAAGGGTAGGAGCAGTTGCTGAGGTTGTAGAAACCCATTCTGGTTGTTCCCATTCCTTTTTCTGTTTCCCAGACCCTGATGTCCTGGATACGTGGTTCTCTTCAGCCCTGTTCCCCTTCTCTGCTCTGGGCTGGCCCCAGGAGGTGAGGTGGGTTGGGAGGGGGAGAGCCTGTGAAAGTGGGGATGATAAAGGTGGGTGCTGGGTGCCCTGAAAAGCCTTAAGAAGAGCTGGAGGACCAGGGCCTTGAGCCTCTTACATTCATCTCTTGCCTCCTAGACCCCAGACCTGGCTCGTTTCTACCCACTATCACTTCTGGAAACAGGCAGCGACCTCTTGCTGTTCTGGGTGGGCCGCATGATCATGCTGGGGACCCAGCTCACAGGGCAGCTCCCCTTCACCAAGGTAATGCCCCTTCCACACCCTCCCCTTTCTGTGACTCCCCAGTTTCCCCAGACCGTACCCTCCCTTCTTCTAACCCCTAAGGCAGTGTTTTCCAAGTTTCCAATTTCTTTTTCACCCTAGCCCCTAAAGTGTGGAGGCTAGAGATGCCAAGGGACTCTCCAAGGTAGGGCTGTCTGATCCCTCCTCTGCTGACTCTCTCCATCCTCCAGGTGCTTCTTCACTCCATGGTTCGGGACAGGCAGGGCCGCAAGATGAGCAAGTCCCTGGGGAATGTGCTGGACCCACGGGACATCATCCATGGGGTGGAGCTACAGGTCAGGAAGAAGATCCTGGCCGAGGGGTGGGCTTTGGGGGAGAGAAGGGAATCCAGGGAGAGGAGCCGGTGGGGAGGGAGGGGGTGTGGGGGGCAGTGGCATGACCCTCGTTAGGGCTGGAGATAGGCCCATGGATTACTCCCCACATTTCTAGGTGCTTCAGGAGAAGCTAAGAGATGGGAATTTGGACCCTGCAGAGCTCGCAGTTGCAGCTGCAGCACAGGTGAGTGGCCAGGTTCTGCTCAGCCCCAGAGACCACCCATTTCCTCCACAACTCACGCTTCTGGCCTGCACCCTCATGGACGTCTGACACCCCTGTTCTCCCTCTCTGGTCGCAGAGAAAGGACTTCCCTCATGGAATCCCTGAGTGTGGGACAGATGCCCTGAGATTCACACTGTGCTCCCATGGAGCCCAGGGTAAGCCCTGGCTGTGGAGAGGCCAGGCAGGTCCCTGTGGAGAAAGGGCAGGGGATGGCCCAGGGGCAGGGGATGGCCCAGGTCCTCCTGGGCTGCTGCCATTGCCGCCTGCATACTCACCTGTTTCTCCTCCCAGGAGGCGACCTGAACCTATCTGTCTCTGAGGTCCTGAGCTCCCGACATTTCTGCAACAAGATCTGGAATGCTCTGCGCTTTATTCTTGGTGCCCTAGGGGAGAAATTCGTACCCCAGCCTGCTGAGGAGGTGAGACAGAAAGAAGAGGTGCTTGTGGCAGGGGTCAGAGGTCTGGGAAAACGTGGGTAGTGTCTAGAAGGAAAGGAGGCAGGGGGTTGGGAGCTGAGCCACCCAGTCCTGAACCCCCTGCTGGCCGCAGCTGTCCCCATCGTCCCCTGTGGACTCCTGGATCCTGAGCCGCCTGGCCCTGACCACGCTGGAGTGCGAGCGGGCCTTCCTCGCCCGGGAGCTCTCGCTCGTCACCCACGCCCTGTACCGCTTCTGGCTCCACAACCTCTGCGACGTCTACCTGGTGAGTGAGCCAGGGGGCAGGCAGCACTGGGTATCTCCATTCCTGCAGGCCTGCCTCTGTTTCCCCAGGAAGTCTCTGTCCTCTCAAAAGAGGCAGTCTCAATTCCCTTCTTCCCTGGGCACTGTTGCCTGCTCATCACCTGGGGGGGAGACCAGGAGGAAGGGATAGTGAGTCTGACAAACTGGGTTAGGAAAGCAGATGGGAGGGTGTCCCAGTCCTTGAAATTCTGAGACTGCGGGCTGTGAGACACCCGGGAAGGAGCGGAGTGGTCTGTGGACAGGTTCCCACCTGGTGCTGCTGCTGCTGCTGCTGGCTCAGGGCCAAACTTTGAGAATCACTGATCTCGATCATTGTTTTTCAACCTTTTAAAAAAAAAAAACTGATTTTTTTTTTTTTTTTCTCTCCTACGTCCCTTTTGATTAGCAAAAACCTCAGAGCTTTTCTTTCTCAACCACACATCTCACTGGCGGTCTTCCCACCCGCCTCTGAGTACCATGCCCTAGATGTCCCTTTTTTACATGCTTCTGACCGTCCTGGGACAGCCAATGGTATCAGAGATGCAATGTGCTTCTGCCCCTCCCTCTCCCAAGAGCTGCCCCTTTCCCCAGTGTTCCCCATGGGGAGGGGCCTTGTGGAGGGAGAGGTGGCATGGGGCCCTGTCCTCTGACCCGTGGCTTCCCTGCAGGAGGCAGTGAAGCCAGTGCTCTCGCACTCTCCCCGCCCCCCAGGGCCACCCCAGATTCTGTTCTCCTGTGCCGATGTTGGTCTCCGCCTCCTTGCCCCACTCATGCCCTTCCTAGCTGAAGAGCTCTGGCAGCGGCTGCCCAGCAGGCCGGGTTGCCCCCGTGCCCCCAGCATCTCCGTTGCACCCTACCCCACTGCCCGCAGCCTGGTAAGTCACACATGTTCTTGGTGTCTTGGGTTGGGAGCATGGTAGGGGTCTGGGGAGCAGTCTTTTAAAAGCATCTGCTACAGGGGTTCATTTCCAGCGAGGTCGGTGGTTACCGCAGTGTCTGTGGGAGGATGGGTTGTCACTGCAGCATTACTGGGATCACATGGGGGTCTTAGAGGTCCAGAGAGTGGAATGGCCAAGAAAACAGACTTTGTTGTTAGACCGATACTGCCTGGCCGTGTGCCCCTGCCTCAGTTTCCTCATTCTTTAAATTAGAGACGGTAATAGAGCATGCCACGGTTGTGGTGAGGGTGAGATGAGTTCACAGGGTGTCCTAGAAATCTCAGGTCCGTTTTAAGCTTTAATAACTTCAGAAGTGAAAGTGCTATAGAGTCACCCAAAAAGTTTAGAGTTAAAGTTTAACTTAAAAATGTTTTTACACTTGGTTTTGTGAGTTTTGGATAATGCATTGTTAATTGCAACTTATGTTTGCTATCTTCAGTCAGAGTAGTTAAACACAGAGCAAGCTCTGATGATTGAAAATCTTAAATGACACCCCCATTTTTGCTGTGTTCCGTTCCTTGAGGAGAGGACAGATCCCTGAAGAGATGGAGTGGGTGGAAGGGGCCAGAGCCGGGAGAGTTTTGATAGTGAGTTTCCCTGAAGCCTTTTTGCCAACTCTGGGTGCCCTGTCCCTAGGAGCACTGGCGCCAGCCGGAGCTGGAGCGGCACTTCTACCGTGTCCAGGAGGTTGTGCAGGCGCTGAGGGCTGTCCGTGCCGTGTACCAGCTCACCAAGGCCCGGCCCCGAGGTGAGATCCTGGCATCTGGGTCCCTGCAGGAACAAGGGGCTGGCAGGGTAGGGGGGCAGCCTGGAGGGGCAAGGTTAGGAAACCAGGATGGGAAGGGAGGTGGAATCTGAAGCCTGGGCACTGAGGATCTCTCTGCCCCTCCCCAGTGCTGCTGCAGAGCTCAGAGCCTGGAGAGCAGCGCCTCTTTGAGGCCTTCCTGGAGCCCCTGGGCACCCTGAGCCACTGTGGGGCTGTGGGCCTCTTGCCCCCAGGTGTGGCATCTCCTTCCGGCTGGGCCCAGGTTCCATTCAGTGACACACTTCAGGTCTACATGGAGCTGCAGGTGACCAGAGAAGAGAAGGGGAAGAACTGAGAGGAAATGTTGGGAGGAGGGGAAGGGGGCGGGTGCTATAAAGACAGGGAAGAGACTGAAAAACGGGGAAGAGGGAGGTGTTGGGTGGGCTGTGGATACCTGAGTCTTCTCTCCCTCTTCTGCCCCAGGGCCTGGTGGACCCCCAGACCCATCTTCCTCTGCTCGCTGCCCGACGACACAAGTTACAGAAGCAGCTTGATGGCCTCATAGCCCAGAACCCAGCAGAGAGGGAGGCAGAGACTCAGAGGCAGCAAAGGGTGAGGGCCTGGGGAAGGTTACCCCGGAAGCCCAGCTCCCCAAGGGAAGGTGGGCTGTGCAGGGGCAGGCCTCTTACCTGGACCTCATCTTCTTCTTCTCCTCCAGCTTTCTGTCCTCCAAATGGAATTGTCAAAACTGGACAAGGCAGCCTCTCACCTCCAGGAGCTGATGGATGAGTCTCCCAGCCCCAGGCAGCTATGAGCTCTAGCTCTCACCATCCCTGTCAGTTTCCCTTCCTCCCAGACCTGCCTTTAAGGACAGAAGACACATCAGCCACCAGGGCGGGAGGCACCTCAGAGACTCTTGGGTCCACCTCCCTCGTTTTGTAACTGGAAGGCTTGGTTGGAGTGACTGCAGGCATCCTCAGGACGCTCACATTCCTGCCCAGGCCTCCTTCAGGAGTCCCACCCTGGAAGCTCAGGAATGAGGAAATACAGATAGGCTTTATCCGGAGCACGTCTGCGTGTGGTCCTTTCACCCCCTCTTCCCCTCTTGCTTCTCAGTTCTTCCCTGATTGCTTAGTCTAGGAAAAGAGGAGAGGGACCCTCTTTGCTCGGGTGTGAGCATGGAAATGAGCCTGCCTCTCTGGAGGAAGGGGGAGCTTTCTGGTGGTGGGGTAGGGTGTGAATACAGTGACCCTGGTTCTGCCTCTTTCCCGGCTTAACTAACAGTGCCCCGACTTCTGCAGGCCCTTCCTTTCTGCTTCACTCCAAATAGAAGCCTCCCTGCTCCTTGGCTTATCCCCAGGGTACTTATTAGAGCCCCAGGACTGAGGGACTGCAGGGCTGCAGGGTGTGCCCGAGACCCACTGCCCACATGGCCTTTGATGAGTTCCACACTCTCAGGTGCACAGACACCCACCCTACACCACCCCCTCCCCCCCCCCACACACAGCTTGTCTCATCTTACTGTATTTCAGGGGCCCAGCCCTTCCACTCCCAAGTCACATTTTGTTCAGCGTCTCTGAGTAGCTTTTATTTACAGAGGACCTATCTTAGGCTGGGTCCTCTGTGGTACTAAATATATAAGGCCATTTCACCCTCCCAAGAACCTAATGAGGTGGGTGTGAGCTCCATTCTGGAGATGAGGACGTGTTCAGAGAATGAAAGTAGGTTGTCCAAGGACTCAAGAGCTGGATCCAGACCCTTAAATGAGATGTGGTTTCTTTTTGGCAGCTATAACAGAACTTCAAATATAATGGTTGCTTAGACAAGCTGAAATTTCTTTTTGCTGCTCTTAAGAGTGTAAGATTAACCTTTAATCTTATTTTTCTTCCATTCTGACACACTTTCCAACTCTGGGGCCAAGATCTGCTGCAGTGTCCACCATCAGGTCTACATTACACGCCAAGGGAAGAAGGAAAAAGAGAAGAGGGTGGCACTTTCCTTTTTCTTGTCCCCCTACTCAACAAGCATTTCTTGAGCATCTGCTCAAGAACAGATTCTGACACTGGATTCATGAGTGAATGAAGCAGACAAAGCTCTCTGCCCTTGTGGTGCTTTCATTCTAACAGGGAGAGGCAGAAAGAGACAGAAATAAACTATGTAGTATGTTTGAAGGTCATAGTGCTATGGTGGCAAAAAGGTAAAAGAAGGTAAGGGCATGAGGTTTATGTCTGGGTGGCAGGGTAGTTAGGGAAGCACTCACTAGAAAGGTCAGGTTTAAGCAAAGACTTGTGGGAGGTGCAGGAATTAGCCATATGGATGTCTGGGAGAAGAGAATTCTAGGTGAAAGGCAGACCCAGTGTAAAACCAAGGTGGGAGTATGCTTGGAGGGTTCACAGGAGGACGAGAGAGTGAAGGGGAGACGAGTGGGAAGCAAAGTCAGCGAGGTAAGGGATAGGAAAGGTTCAGGGCTGTCCCAAATTGTAGCTACTTGACTAATTAAAATGAAATAAAGTTAAAAATTCCATTTCTTCAGCCACACGTGGCTAGGGCCTATCATGCTGGTCACAGGTTATGAAAACACTTCCATCATTACAGAAAGTTCTGTTGGAAAGTGTGAGTCTTGAAGTTCGTAAGCTATTGGAAGGATTCTGGCTTTCTTTTCCTCTGGAATGGAAGCTCCATTCCATTAGAGGATATTGCCAAGAAGTTTGCATGCTTCCTTTCTGCTTGCACCCTCTTGGATAGAACCTAATCACATGGCCACACTGAGCTGCATGGGAGGCTAGGAAAAGTAGACAACAGTTAGACAGCCATGTGCTCAGCTAAAATTTACATGACTCCCAAAGGAAGAGAATGGCTATTACAGGAATAGCACCAGTCTCTACCATCCCCAGGTCCAGTGACCCCCAAACAGTTCTCTTCATTGCACTGTCCTGTCATGAGTCTTGGAAGAACATTTTTTTGCAAAGAGAATTGGAAATCATATGCTGGTGATCCCAGTGTATGAGACCTAGGAGCCGGGTTGAGGAGCAGCTAGCTGTCTGCTCCTCCAGCCCTTTTGGAGCTTCAGACATCAGCCGTCCAACTTGTTTACAGGCTACATGTCTGACTCATGGGTGACATCTGCTCACTGGTGCAGGTAAATCATGAAATACTGGTTTCCTTTGGGGCCCCCAGCTGCCTTTCCTCAAGGCTACTTATGCCAGGACAGTTGTAAAGGTGGCTGGGAGGAGTTATATATGTTTTTGACTTCACTCTCCAACTTCTCTGCATCCTCTGTGCTGCTCGTGGTGAACTCTCGTCACTCCACGTTTTTCCAAATTTCACATGGTGCTGATTGGGGGTGGGGGTGGGGGTGGTGAGGAGGGTGGGCCGGTGAGAGTATTGTGGAAAATAGAAGGCAATCATCAATACCCTGAAATGGTCAAGTCTGGGCTGCCCACTTGCATTTTGAGAGCACTGGTGAGCAGTAAAGATAATCTCGAGGGAGTCAGATGAGTGCCTGGCTTCAGAGGAAAGCAGGGTAAGGAGGACTGAAGTCCTAAAGGGACTAGAACTTACGTATTGGGGTCGAGCTCCCCTCCTAATAACACTTGCCATCCATGCCCACTTCCTATAGGACAGGCATTGCGGTATGTGCTTTAAAGTCCATTAGCCACACAGTCCTCACAACAATCCTACAAAGCAGGTGCTATTACTAACCCCATTTTTTTGGGCGGGAGGGGGGTGCATGGTCTGGGAATCGAACCCAGGTCTCCTGCATGAAAGGTAGGCATTCTAATCACTGAACTGTATCTGTGCACCCTTACTAACCACATTTTGCAGACAACAACAAAAAAAGGTTGAAGCTCTGAGAGGATAAGAAATGCACCCAGATTTAAGCTATGTGACTGTTCCCAAGGTTGGCCAGTGCACGCTCTGCTGACACCCCACCTCCTTTTCCCTACCACTTGCCTAGGACAGACCATCCTCCCTCAAGGAATTGTCGAGTGGAACCCCTCATCTCTCACCTGAGCTGCCCCCCACCCCACCTTCCACCCTGACTGAAGTGTGTTGGTCCCTGGGGCCAGGGGGACCATGTCCTGGCATGTTCCATCCACATCTCTGTGACCTCAGCCCCAAAGTTCAAGCAAAGGGAGATGAAGGTAAAACCTCGCTTGAGCCAAGACATTCGTCTGGTGCCTTCTCTGCAGACATCCAAATCTGACCTCTCCATTCCTAATGGACCTTAAACAAGTGACATCCTCTCTAAGCCCTAATTTCCTCATCTGTAAAATAGAATGATGATACCTATTACACACAGCTAAGGTTGCTATAAGCACCGAAATGGGGAAGAATTATCCCTGAAATAAAAAAATACAATAAATGTTTGCTTTATTTTAATCCTACATGTTCTGAAGACCTCATCCTCAAGTATGTGTGTGCTCCCAAACAGTAAATTACCCAGATTCCTTCCAGACCTTTGACACTGGTGTTGAGGGAGGGTCCATTCTGGAAACCTCTGCGTGACAGTGGGGAGTCCCTGACTTGGGGGGCCAACTCCTTTTTCCAGCTAGCCCTATGCTCACAGACACAGAGTCAAGTCACTGAATTCAGCATTTTTACTGCCACGCATTGCAAACTGAGGGCCTCCCCAGACAGCCTGGGCTGAAATGCCCACGCAAAGGGGGCACAAGGCTTTAATTGCTCTCAGACGTTGCAGGTGGTATGGTGTCGGGATCCTCCACGATGGAGGGTGACGTTGGTCCCTGATGGGAGATGGAGGAGGAAGCAGAGCTGGAGAAGAGAAAGGGTTTGGGGTTGAGGTTTAGGAAGTGCCTCACTCACCCCCATGAGACAGCCAGACCGCAGCAGGGTGGCTCAGAAAGACTCACAGAAACACACCAAATTCATACACCCCGCCTTGCCCCTCCCAATAAACTACCTTCTCGAGCAATTCCAGGGAGCTGGAATCATAGACATTTCCCAGGAAAGACTCCTTCAGTTTCAGTTGCAAAGTCATGCCCGGCCCTAGGGACCCAAAGTTACGGCTTAGGACCCTACAATCAGGGCCAGATTCCCTCAGAGAGGCGGGCACCCTTCCTGCTCCACACCCCCTCTCAGTTCTTCTCCCCCCAGCCCCCAAAAGCCCTCCCAGATCCTCTTGCATGCAGGGGTTCACCCGGAATCCCTGGATGCTCAGGTCTGGGGTGACTCCGTCTTTCAGGGACCAAGGCGCACCACTCCCCTTCCTCGGCCCTCCTCTTGCCAAGACTTCCACCCCTCACCTGCTCCGTGTGCATTGCCCAGAAGAGTCAGCAGGAGAAAGATGGGCAGTTTGGTCCCCATCATGGCCACCTCACTTCTTCCACCCACTGACAGAAGATATCTGAGGCTCCGGCCAGCCTCTCCTTACCAGGCTTCCCTGCTACCCCCCACTCAGTCTTTAGAACAAGTGCTTGGGGGGAAGGGGGAATGGCAGGGGGAAGCCAATGAACTGGATTTTCCAGTTCTGCCAGGATGGCTCTGAGAACCCAGGAGAGGCCATTCACTGGGCTCTCCAGGTAAATAGAGGCTGGTCCTCTTCTTCCCCAACCCTGCATTGCTCTCCTTTCCCCATGTCTACAGGTTCACAAGCCGGGCACCTAGATCCCACAGACGGGGAAAGCCAGAGTCAGGGAGGCGTCCCGGCTGCACGGGTCTGGGCGCCACCCGAGCCTGGGCCTCCCACTGTTCTTTAGGGATTAATTATTAACTGCAATTAATTTCCATCATTTGCGCCACCGAAGGGCTCAGGAATGCGGGCCCAAAAGGGAGGGGTGGATTAAAGTCAAGTTTCTTCCCAAATCCAGTGCCCTGCTCCCTCGGCCAAGGTGGCTTTCTAGGTGAGGATCTGGGGAATGGGGAATGTTTTGTTTTAGTTGCTCTGACATATCCTGGATACTCAAGTGGAGACACAGTATCCATCAAATCCCTGGCTCTCTGCACCCCTCCCCACCTGCCTTGAACACTCACAAAAAAAAAAAACCAGAAAAACCAACACCCTTACATGCCAGCGCTCAATATGGCAGACAAAAGGACAGATTTGCAGGCTTTTTGTATGGAAACTGAATGGGGGACCCAGTTTTTTTCAATGGTTCTTTTAAAACTAGGAAACTAAGGCCCAGAGAGGGTAAGTGACTTGCTAAGGTCACACAGCAAGTCAGTAGCAGGGAGATTAGAACTCCTCCTTCATTATGCCAGACACACAGGGACAAGCTCAACAGACTGGAACACACTCTGACCCAAGGGCACATGCCCGTGTCTTCCCATCTGCCTCTCGACACTCATCCCACACACACTCTAACACAGTAGGATCCAGCAACAGAGAAATGGGAGGCAGAGAGAGATTGAGACCCTGAGCAGAGTCGGAGAGGTTCCAAAAGCAAGACCAGGGAAAATGGAGAGGAAGAGACAGTCAACCCCATCAGTGTAAAGCAAGACCTCCAGGGTCTCCCAGACTTGTTCTGTAGAGCAGGAAGACCACGGTAGGAAAAATAAATGGATAAAAAGAGAAGCCGACACAGAACGTGTGAGCAGGGAGCACACAGAAATGCTTTGGGGCAGTCTGACTTTTCCTCAGAAGAGAGGGGGTCTCCCTCACCTCCTTCCCAGCTGGGCCCCCTACTCCTACATGATCAGAGCTGACATGGCTGTACGCCAGGCACATTACAAATGTGACTTCCTTCAATACTTAAGACGACCCTTTGAGGTAGTGCTGGAGCACCCCCGCGTTATAGATGAAGAAACCAAAACTGAGAGCTCTGCTCAGATTCCACAGCACGGGTGGTCTGGCTTCCGAGCTGGACCCCGGCCACCACACCTGAGGGCCCCCGGTGCCTCTCCTCCTCTCACCCCTTCCCCATCTAAGAATTGCAAGGCTTGGAGGGATGCAGCTTACTAGGCAAGAGGTGGCTCCAGTATCCATACTCCCACCCTGTCCTGGGGTCTCCATAGGGTCAGCCGCACGGTGCCCAGTCCTGATTGCCTCCCTCCTCCATCTCTATTGCCCCCACCCCGAGTAGTGACCCAGGTGTCCTGGCCCCTGGGGTGAGCTTCTAGGAGCAGGAGGACAGCCTGGGGATGGGAAACTGGGTCTCCTCCGTTGGGGTTGGGGTGGGGGGTAGATTTAGACCTGGGGGGTGGGTCCTCATCGGGAAGAGCCCCAGGGCCAGATTTGGGAGTCCTCAGGCTCTTACTCACTGTCCCCCTCCACCAAGCGTTTCCTGGAATCAGGCCGGGACAGGTTAATCCCCTGGGGACAGCTTGGTGACCTCTCCCTGGGGATGGAGAGGCCGGTGTTGATGGAGTGCCCGGCACACCTTGGCTCTCCCAAGACTCATCACAGGCTCCAGAGCCTTTATAGGGCTGGGAGACGGGCTGGACAAGGCAGCCCCACCGCATCATGGACGTCGTGCTGGTGCTGCTCCTGGGCCTGCAGGCCGTGGGCGTGCAGGGTGAGCGCCCGCCCGACACGCAGGTCGGAGTGAGGATGTGGGGCCGGCACCAGGGTGCAGCCCTTCTCCTAACCTTGTCACTGTTCTTTCTCCAACAGCACAGTCCATCTCATCCGGACTCTCCAATCCAGTCTCTGGAAACCCTGTCTCTAGTGATATCTCTGCAGGTCTCCCCGCTGTCTCTGGAGATTTCTCCACAGTCTCTGGAGGTCTCCCCACTGTCTCTGGAGATTTCTCCACTGTCTCTGGAGGCCTCCCCACCGTCTCTGCAGGTCTCCCCACTGTCTCCGGAGGTCTCCCCACTGTCTCTGGAGGTCTCCCCACTGTCTCTGGAGGTCTCC